>VSMD01040406.1:0-25001 GCA_008750895.1 Mirza zaza
TGGGAGGCCGAGGTGGGCGGATCGTTTGAGCTCTGGAGTTCGAGACCAGCCTGAGCAAGAGCGAGACCCCATCTCTACTATAAACAGAAAGAAATTAATTGGCCAACTAAAATATATATAGAAAAAAAAAATTAGCCGGGCATGGTGGCACATGCCTGTAGTCCCAGCTACTTGGGAGGCTGAGGCAGGAGGATCACTTGAGCCCAGGAGTTTGAGGTTGCTGTGAGCTAGGCTGACGCCACGGCACTCACTCTAGCCTGGGCAATAAAGTGAGACTCTGTCTCACAAAAAAAAAAAAAAAAGAAAGAAAGAAAGAAATGGGAATGATAAAAGTGAAAAACATGATAACAAAGTTGAAAAATGATTCAATGAATTCAATAATAGAATAAATACAGCTGAGGATAGAATCAATAATTCAAAGATAGGTCAATATAAAATATGCAAATTAAAGCACACAAAAAAAGGAATGGGAATAAATAGCAGAGTATCCAAAAGCTGTCGGATAATAATACTCAACAATCTAACACTGCGGTCCCCAACCCCTTGGCTGCAGACCAGTACCAGCTTGGCCTGTTAGGAACTGGGCTGCACAGCAGGAGGTGAGCTGTGGGCAAGCGAGTGAAACTCCATGTGTATTTACACCCGCTCCCCATTGCTGGCACTCCCCACTGCCTGAGCTCCCATCAGATCGGCGGCGTTATATTCTCACAGGAGCGGGAGCCCTGCTGTACACTGCGCGTGCGGGCGTCTGGGCTGCGTGCTCCACATGATCTGGGGCAGTGACGCTAGCGCTGGGGAGCAGCTGCAAATACAGGTTATCATTAGCAGAGAGGTCTGACTGCACAGTACGTGTGATGCACTTGAATCATCCCAAAACTATCTCCTGCCCACCCGTCCATGGAAAAATTGTCTTCCATGAAACTGGTTCCTGGTGCTAACATGGTTGGGGACTGCTGGTCTAAGGTATGTATATTTGGAATGCTAGAAAGAGACGAAGGGAGAGAAACAGGGCATGAAGATATAATGGCCAAGTATTTTGCCAAGATAACAACAGACACCAAGCTGAAGATCCATATTCTCTAACAACATGAAACAGAATAAATACATTTCAACTACCCCCCAAAATTTATGTTTAAAACGTGGAAAACCAAACATAAACAGAAAATCTTAAAGGCAGCCACAGATGAGAAAAACACAGTACATACAGAGAAATAAAGATAAGAATTGCATAAAACTTTTTATCAAAAACTATACAAGTCCAAGACAATGAAGTGACAATATTTAAAGAGTTGAAAGAAAAACAATGTCAACCCAGAATTCTATATCCAATAAGACATCTTTCAAAAGCAAAGGAGAAATAAAAACATTTTTGTCAAACAAAATATAATCCATTGCCAGCACATGTACCCTAAGTTATAAAATGAAGTTCTTCAGACAGAAGAAATACCGTGAAGACACCCAGTTTAGCACAATGAAATGAAAAATGCTAGATATCTAAAATTTATAATTATTCTATTGCCCTAAAAGCTAATTGATGTCTAAACCAGGGGCCAAACAAAACATTTCCATAAAGGAGCAGATAGTAAATATTTTACACTTTTTGAAACACAGATGGTCTCCATCACATGTTCTTCTTTGTTTTGTTGTTGTCATGGTTGGTTGCCGTGTTTTGTTTTGTATTTTTTTAGAACCTTCTAAAAATATAAAAACCAGAAAAGACATAGTGATATATTCCTTTGTTTTTCCTTTTTCCTCATATACCCCAGACTTTTAGCAGAAGTAGCTGGCAAACAGAAACACAAAAAAGCACAAATTTTTGAAAGCCTCAACAAATACCTGCCTTCCTGCCAAAGGGCCAGGAAAGGGGCCGCCCAGCCACACAGAAAGCATACAGACGACAGCTGCCCAGCTCCAGCCAAACACTACAGGAAAAACTGCAGCCCTCGGCCCCTGGCACCAGCGAGGTCCAGTGGAGAACCCAGCCTTTCAGCCAAGCTGCAACAAGATGCCCGAATCCCAGACTGGGGTCAGGGAAGGCCGAGTCTGAAACTGGGACTTTCTCCACCCCCAAAAAGTCCCACCACTGTGCCAGTGGAGAACACGTGGGTGGTGGTCTGGACCTCCATCCTCTCCTGACAGAAATGAGGTGTCCTTCTCCACCGCTGGGGCATTGTCAGACATGGCCTAGCAGGGAGTCATCACCACGCCACTGCCTAGTGGCAGGCCAGGGCTTCCCTGGAGGCCGTGGGAGCAGCGGTGACAGGCCCTCCTGCTCCCCCGAGCCAGGCGGCATCTGGAGGCCTAGTGAAGAGGCAAGGCGCCGCCCCAAGCCTCCGTGATGAGGAGCCCCTTCCCCCCAGAGTGAAAATGAAGCTGGCAGTAAACCTGAACTTTTCCCTTCCTTTCATAGCAACAAGATGACACCACTCCTCCGCCCCCTGCTGCAGCAGTGTCTCAAGAAGCCAACAAAAGCAAAAGGTTTGAATAAGATCCAGAGTCTCAAAACATACATTGCATCAAAATTTTCCAGGTTTCAATTGAAAATTACTTGTAATAAAAAGAACCAGTAACATTTCAACTTGGTTGAAAAGAGACAAGCAAGACACCAACACTGAGATGACCAAGATGTTTAATTTATCTGAAAAAAGTTTCTAAAGCACTCATCATAAAAATGCCTTAGTAAATAATTATTAACATATTTGAAACAAGTGAAAGAAAAATGTATCACAGAAAAATGGAAGATTTAAAGAACTAAAAGGAAATTATACAACTGAAAGATACAATGCCCCAACTAAACAGCTGAATAGACTTGCTCCACAGAAAAATTTAGAGGATGCAGAAAAGAATCAGTAAACTATTGACAGAACAATGGAAAATGCCCAGTCAGAATGACAGAGACAAAACACTGGGAAGAAAATGAACAGAACCTCAGAGACATATGATCTAATATTCACGTTACTGGAGCCCTGAAAGAAGAAAAAGAGTGAGACTGAAAAAGTATTTAAAAAAATAATGGCTAAAAATTTCCCTAATTAGGCAAAAGACAATATTCGAGACGTTTAGAGAACTCCAAACAGGATAAATACAAATAATCAACTCCACAACGCATCATAGTGAAATTTCTACAAAGTAAAGACAAAGAAAAAGATCTTGAAAGAGTAAGACAGTAATATTAATAACACCTCACCTAAAAGGAAAAAACAAATCAAATGACAGATTTCTCAACAGAAACTACAGAGAAAATAGCACAACATCTTTCAAGTGAGGAAAGGAAAAAAAATCCCAGAATTCAACATCCAGAGAAATACACTTCAGGAATGAAGGGGAAAGGATGACACTCTCGGATGAAGGAAAAAGGTTCTGTCACCAACAGTCCTACCTTAAAGGACAGCTACAGGGAGTTATCGAAACAGAGGGAACGCTAGAAAGAAGGGTGCTCGGAGCATTGGGCGGGAGAAAGAACAAAGGAAAGAACTGAAACATGGAAGTGCAGCACCTTTTCTTTTCCCTTTTGCATATTTTAAATTGTCTGATAGTTGAAGCAAAAATTATAACACTGTCATACATGATTCTAAGCATGTGTCAAGGAAACATGTAAGACAATTATACTATAAACTTGGGAAGATATTTAACAAAAGGACCTAAAGGGAGAAGATGTGTATACTTTATTCAAGCTGGCAAAATTTGGACAATAGTAAGCAATGATAAGTGTGTGTGTATATATATATGTGTGTGTGTGTATATATATATATATATATAATACATAGAGAAACCACTAAAAAATTATCTAAAGACATACACTCAAAAATACTATAGACTAATCAAATTGGAATTCTATAAAACATGCAAGCAACTCACAAGGAAAAAAGAAGACAAAGAGAAAATAGAGAAATGAAAAACAGAACACACAAAAAACAAAAGTTAAAATGGCAGACTTTAACCCTAACATATCATTATAGCAAATGTACATATTCTAAATTCAATAATTAAAAGACAGAGATTAACAGAGGGAATAAAAAAAAAACTCAACTATATTAGGTCTACAAGTAATTCACTTCAATTATAATGATACGGGGAGGTTGTTATTAAAAGACTAGAAAAAGTTACACCATGCAAACATTAATCAAAAGAAAACATCAGTGACTATGTTAATCAGATCAAATAAACTTCACAGCAAAGAAAACTACTAGAGACAGAGAGGGATGTTACATAATGATAAAATGTCCAATCCACCAAGAAGACATAGGAATCCTAAATGTGTCTACATCAAACAACAGAGCTGCAAAATATGTGAGGCAAAAATTAATAGAACTGAAAAAGTTTTATTTTTTGTACTACTGTCTTTTTCTGGCTTTAAAATCCTTAATTATGCTTGAAGACTTCAACACCCATCTCTCAAATATTAGTAGAAAAATTAGACAGAAAATCAGCAAAGACTAGAACTCAACAAAACCATAAATCAAAAAGCTTACAATCTAGATTTACAGAAATTTCCATTCAACAACAGCAGAATACACATTCTTTTCAAGCATCCATAAAACATAAAACCAAGATAGATCATATCCTGGGTCACAGACAAGCCTCAACAAATTTTAAAGATTGAAATACTTACAATGTGTGTTCTCTGATGACCACAGAATCAAAATAACAACAATAATAAGTAGCAAAGATAGGCGCAGGAATCAATGAAAATGACAACAGAAACAACAGAGAGAGAAAAGGCTGGGTCTATGAAAAGTTCAATAAAATTGACTAACCTCTAGTACGAACAAAGAGACAAGACACAAATTATCTAAATTGGGAATGAAACAGGACATATCACCAAAGACCTGGCAAACATCAAAAGATAAGAGAATATTACAAATAACCCAATACATGTAAATTTGACAACTTCAGTGAAATGGGCCAATTCCTCAAAAAATGCGCGCCACCATAATTCACACAACTTGAAATAAGTAATTAAAGACGTCTTTGATTAGGGAGTTGAATTCATAATTAAAAACTACCCCTAAAATCTCTGTGCCCAGAGAGTTTCACTGGAGAATTCTACCCAACATGTAAATCATACCCATTCTACATATTAATAATATTTTCTGTAAAATAAGAGGAGGGAACACTCCCTGATTAATTTATGAAGTTAGCGATACCTTGATACTAAAGCCAGAAAAAGATAGTACCAAAAAATAAAACTGCAGGCCAATATCCTTCATAAATATAGGTACAAAAATGTTTAACAAAATATTAGCAAATAGAATTAGTAATATATAAAAATATAACAAGACACAAGTAGGGTATATTCCAGGATGCAAGATTGGTTCAATACTAAAATCCATCAATATGATCCATATCAGCAGATCAAAATGGAGAGCTTCCTCAACTTGTTAAAGAATATATCCCTAAAAACACACAACAACAACAACAAAACCCTACAACTATCACTATACTTGATGGTGAAGGACTGAATGCTTCCCCTGAGATTGGGAACAATGCGAGTATAGCCACTCTGGCACACTTACTCAACAAACTATTAATACTAGAAGTTCTAGCCACAGCAATAAGGGGAAAGCACACATAAATCAAAAAGAAAGAAGCAAAACTGTCACTATGTGCAGATGACATTATGATCTATGTAGAAAATCTCAAGGAATCTATAAAAATAATATCCCAAAACTCTTAGCCAAGAGCTCAGGATACATAATCAACTTACAGAAATGAAACTGCTGCAGTCACACATTGCATAACAATGGGGATACATTCTGAGAAGTGTGTTGTTAGGTGATTTTGTCATTGTGTGATCACGGAATGTGCTTGTGCAAACCTAGATGGCGTAGCCTACCACACACCTAGGCCAAGTGGCAGAGCCCATGGCACCTGGGCTGCACACCTGCACAGCACGCTGAATGATGTAGGCAGTTGGAACACAATGGTAACTATCTGTGCATCTAAACATAGAAAAGACACAGTAAAAATGCAATGTAAAAGATAAAAATGGTACACCCATATAGGGCACTTGCCATGAATGGAGCTTGCAGGACTGGAAGTTGCTCTCGGTGAGTCGGTGAGTGAGTGGTAGCGATGTGAAGGCCTCAGGCATTGCCGTACACTACTGTAGATTTTATAAACACTTACATTCAGGCAACGCTAAGTTTATTTTTTATAATTTTTCTTTCTTCAATAATAAGTTAACTTTAGCTTACTGTAATTGCTATAAAGCAATTATATATAGCAAACTTTTAATTTTTTGAACTTTTTGACTATTTTGTAGTAACACTTAAAACATAAACATGTAGCTGAAAGAAAGATATTTCTTTATATCCTTATTCTCTAAGCTTTTTCCTATTTTCAGTTTTTGGGGTTTTTTTTTTTTTTACTTTTTAAAGTTGTTTGTTAAAAGATAAGACACAAACACCCACATTAGCCTAGGCCCACACAGAGTCAGGATCTTCAATATCACTGTCTTCCACCTCCACGTCTTGTCCCACTGGAAGGTGTGCAGGGTCAATAACGTATGTGGAGCCGCCACGTCCCATGATGACAACGCCCGCTTCTGGAACCTCCCGAAAGACCTGCCTGAACCTGGTCTACAGTAAACCTTTGTTTTAATAAGTAGAACAAGTATACGCTAAAATAACAATAAAAAGTACAGTTTAATAAATGCATAATAGCTTATTATTATCAGAATAGTTTATTATTATCAGGTATTGTGTACTATGCAAAATCATACGTGCTATACTTTCGTATAGCTGGCAGCACAGCAGGTTCATTTGCACCAGCGTTGCTGCAGACACGTGAACAACGCCTTGCACTACAACGTCATGAAAGCTACAACATCACCAGGTGACAGGATTTTGCACCTCCCTTATAATCTGATGGGACTACACTTCTATACAGCCCATCATTGATCGGAACCTCATCGAACAGCACATTACTGTGTATCTCTATATTCTAGTAACACTTGGACGCCAAAATTAAAAATATAATAGTATTTTAAATCATCCCAAAATGAAATATTTAGATGCAAATCTAACAAAATGTATACAGGTATTGTGTACTGAAAAATAGAAATTGTTGATAAAAGAAATCAAAGAAAATTTACATAAATGGAGAGACACACCATTTTCATGTGCTGAACATACCAATATAGTAAAGATGCCAATTCTCCCCAAACTGATATGCAGGTACAATACAATTCCTATCAAAAACCCAGCAATACTTTTACATATTTTTATAGACAAATTTATATGAAAATGAAAAGGAACAAGAAGCATTAAACATTTTTTCAAAAGAAGAATAAAGCGAGAGGAACCCATCTCTCTGATTTCCAGATTCACTATGTACTCCGTTCATCAAGGCTGTGAGACGCTATGGAGGGACAGACACCTAGATCATCCACACAGAATAGATAAAATCCAAAACAGACCCCCACAAATGTGCCCAAGTGATTTTTTACAAAGATGTTAAAGCAATTCAATCAGGGAAGCTTTTTCAATAAAAAATTAGACATGCATAAGCAAAAAATACCAAAAATAAAAACAAAAAACTCCCAGCCTAAACCTCAAAGTTTACACAAAAGTTAACTCAGGGACTTTTTCATGTAAAATATAAAACTATAGAACTGTTAAAAAAAATAACAGTTTTATTGCTCTAGGGCTGGGCAAAAAGTTCTTAGGCTTGACACCACAAAGCATAACTCACAAAAGAAAAAAATTGATAAATTGAACTTCATTAAAATTAAAAATGTTTTCTTTGAGAAAGACCTTGTTAACGGGGTGAAAAGACAAGTTGTATACTGACAGAAAATTCTGTAGCCCACACACCTGACAAGGACTAATACCTAGCATATATAAAGAACTCTCAAAACTCAACAGTAACAAGTCAAACAATCCATTCAGAATATGGGCAAGGACTTTCACCAGAAGAGATCCAGAGATGGCAAACAAGCACATGAGGATGCTCAGCATCACTGATCACTGGGAAATGCAAACTAAAACCACAGTGAGGTATCACTCTGCACCTATCAGAACATCGAAAATGAAAAAACAGCACCAACAGCAGATGCTGGTGAAAACACAGAGACTGATTCACACGTGTTGCTGGGGTGACAGTCATATGGAACGCCAACTCTAGAAAACAGTGCACAGTTTCTTTAAAAACTGAACATACAACTACCGTACAGACCAGCCATTGCCCACTTGGGCATTTATCTTAGAAGAATGAATACTTATGTTCACACGAAAACCTGTCCACAAATATTTTATCAGCTTTGTTCATAACAGTAAAAAACTGGAAATAATCCAGATGTCCTTTGGTGGATAGATTGCTGAGCAAATTGGTACTTCCATACCGGGGAACGCCACTCAGCAATGAGGAGGAACAAACCACTGGGCGATCTCCAAAGATTTATGCTGAGTGAAAAACCCCGACCTTAAGACATTGCATACTGCATGATTCCACTTACAAAGCATTATAGAAATGACAAGATTGTAGACGGGGAGAACGGGGGAGGCGTGGTCAAGGTTAAGGACAGGGCTGGGGTCTTGAAAGGGAAGCATCTCTGCCTCAACCTGGCACCTGTTCCTATTGGCATCACGGTGGGTGTGGGACAGACAAGCGTTGCTCTCAACATAACCAGAACTTGCCTCTGGTCAACAGAGACCTCCAAGATGTGTCTACAGAAGTAGAATAAGAGAAGTTTGATTCAAGCATAAAAGTGTCTCCATAAACTCTCACTGAAAATGATAAGAGATGGGCTTTTGTCAAATCATAGAGTATGTCCCAGGGTGTAGAGCAGGTTCGGTGGGCCCCGTCCACCAGGGCACTTCTACAGCCCCGTTCCTGAAGCACTGGGAGATGAGGCTGCAGCCCTGGCCAGAGACAGGCCTGGGTCCTGGCATGTGGCTGCAGAGCTGCACCTCCCACCCCAGCTGCTCCTGCAGCCAGGCAGGGGCTAGTGGGAGCAGAAGTGGGGTCACCTGTAGACCAGGGCCTGCGCTGTGGGAACTCGCCTCTCCCTTGATCTTGGCCCCTGCCCACATCCCCGAGTGTGGAAGGAGTCAGGACCCAGCCTGGATCCTGCGGATGAGAACAGGCCTACGGAGGAGGGGAAGAAACCAAATGGAAGGATCTCGGGTCCCGAGCGAGCATGTGGAGCAGAGCCTCCTGCGGGCCTGGGCCTCATTCGTGAGAGACGAATGAACTTGGCCTTCTGGAGCCTGAGCTGCCACAGCAGTAGGTGTCATAGCCAGCAAGAGGCAGGGTCCGAGCTCACACACAGTCCTAACTTCAAAGTTAACGGCTTATACTGGCTGTGTCACTCAGTGTCTCATCAGATGAACAGAAACTGGATATTTCCAACAGTAGGAATTTAATATGGAGAACCGGTTACAAAAGTGTTGGAAGGCTGGAAAATTAGAAAGGAGAATTCGAGGTTACTCAGGGACTGTGGACCATGGGAAGTTGCCAATCCCCCCAGAGCTAGAGAAGCGAAAGAGACAAAGGCGTGTCCCAGAACCCCGGGTCGCCGTGCCTCCAAGGCTGGAGCATACCCTGCTTCTGCTGTCACCGCGGGGCGTCGCCCCAGATGGGCAGTAAGCGAGGCCCTCCCTCCCGTGGACAGCGCCGGGCCAGCGCCCACGTGCGGCGCGCTGCCGACCCGACCGGCCAGGCGGGGAGCAGCCCGGAGCTGCGAAGACAGCAGCAGGCGTTAAAGCCACGCCTCCCCGCGCCCGCTGCCTGGCCCGGCCTCCGGCTGGCGAGGCCGCGCACAGAAGTCGGTCCAGGCCTGGGCGGCTGGGACGCGGCGGCGTGGGCGCGAGACCGGCAACGGGCGCACGGGCGCGAGGCCCCGGCCGGGCGCGGGTCTGTCCAGGACAGCGCGGGGCGGGGTCTGTCCAGGAGGGGCGCCGGCCGCCGCCCGGGAGAGCCGGCGGCAGCGCGCACGCCGCACGCGCCACTTCCGGCCGGCCGCGCAGGGCCCGCGCCTCCAAGGCGGAACACGCCCGGCGAAGCCCAGGGCGAGGGAGTCTGCGTGGGAGCGGAAGTGCGGGCTCCCTCGCGGAACAGTGCCGCGCCCTTAAGGGCGCTTGCGGCGGTTGATCCTGACAGTCCCATTAAAGAGACACTTGTAACCTCATTTTACAAGGAGGACACTGAACTTTAGGCTATATAAACTCACTAAGTGGCCGAGGTAAAACTGGAGCGCAAGTCTGACTCTAAGCGTATTGATTTCGCCTCAGGGAACATTCCTCACCGGGCGCCGCCTCAGCGAGCTCTCCCGCCCCGCGCGCTCTGCCCCGCGCTCCTCTGACGCAGACGCGCCCGCGCGCTCCCGCCCCGCGCGCTCCCGCCCCGCGCGCTCTGCCCCGCGCGCTCCCGCCCCGCGCTCCTCTGACGCAGACGCGCCCGCGCGCTCCCGCCCCGCGCGCTCCCGCCCCGCGCGCTCCCGCCCCGCGCTCCTCTGACGCAGACGCGCCCGCGCGCTCCCGCCCCGCGCGCTCTGCCCCGCGCTCTGCCCCGCGCGCTCCCGCCCCGCGCGCTCCCGCCCCGCGCTCCTCTGACGCAGACGCGCCCGCACGCTCCCGCCCCGCGCTCCCGCCCCGCGCTCCNGCAGACGCGCCCGCACGCTCCCGCCCCGCGTTCCCGCCCCGCGCTCCCGCCCCGCGCGCTCTGCCCCGCGCTCCCGCCCCGCGCGCTCCCGCCCCGCGCGCTCCCGCCCCGCGCTCCTCTGACGCAGACGCGCCCGCACGCCCAAGCCAGCACGGAAGCAGACGCCACCGCGCGCCGCCTGCCCCAGCCTCCGCGGCTTGCTCCAGAGGTGCCGATCCACAGGCCTTGGAAGGAACCTGCCGACCTGTCAGTCGGAAAGTTCCTGGGGCATTCTGACCCTCTGTCCAGTCCAGAAAGCCCAGGCCGCAGGTCCGGCCCCCTAACCCCGCAGCCTCGTTGCCCAGCCCTCCAGCCAGAATGCGGCGCCTTTATCTGCCCCGCTGGGCGGCAGGACACCGCACATGCAGCCACTTAGATGGCAGACATTCATTTCCACTTTCGCTAATTCTGGAGGCCGAAAGTTCAAGATCAAGGACCCTGAGGGCTTGGTTTCCGGTGAGGCCTCTCTCCCTGGCTGTAGATAGCCACCTGCTCTGTGTGTGCTCACTTGGCCTCCTCCTCGGCATCTTTTTCTCTTCCTATAAGGACACCAGTCAGATTGGATTAGGACTCCACCTTTTGACCTAGTTAACCTTAATTACCTCCTTGAAGGCCCTCCAAGTACACTCACATTGGCGGTTAGGGCTTTAATATATGTATTTGGGGGAACACAGTTCAGTCCATAGCAGTTGGGTGGAAGCTGTGAGCATGAGTCTGGGCCTGAGAAACGCCTGGGCTTCAAGTCACAACTTTACCATTAACTTGCTGTGTGTCCTTGGCAAACCTCTGTCTGTCTCTGAGCGTCGCCTGGGAAGTGGAGACAATGTGCTTTCATGCACAGGGAGGTAGACAGATTCAAAGGTGGCAGCCTAGGCGAAGCCCCAGGCATCAGTGGGCCTTCCATGAATGAAAGATTTTCACTAGTTATGTCTCTGCCCCTACAAGCGCCCAATTCCTCCCCACCTTCCTCCCTCTCTGAGTCTGTCTGTATCCAGCATTTCCCAAAAGTGGCTCATGGCCCTCGGCAGCTCCACACGTGAGGCAGGGCAGGCAGTGCTGGCTCCACTGCAGGTGGCACAGAAGGACGATTGTCTGGCCCAGGGCCACCTGCTGAGGTGGCCACTCAGGCAGAGAGAGCCTCATTTCTGCTAACTCCATGCTCCAGCCATTCCATCCACCAGGGAGTTTTCTGATGCAATGGCGACTCAACTTAAGCCTTTATAAACAAAAGTCTTCTTGAACGAAACCCACAAAACAGAGAGAGGGAGGGAGCAGGAGCAAAAGACTGAGAGAAAGAGAGAGAAGGTTTTCCCTCTCCCAAACGCCTTGGACGGCCAAGTATTGGTGTGAGGTCAATGCACCACATCCCCTCAGAGCTCTCCATGCTGCTGGACACGTGCGGCAATGGGTGGAGCAGCTGTGAGTCTCTCACCATGAGGCATCTGGATCCTGGCAGTAGGAGACTCTGTGTAATGACACTGCTGCATTTATTCCCCAGAAAAATGGAAGAAACGTCCTTGGCATCAGACACAGCTGGAACAACTCCCAGAGCGCAGGCAACCTGGCCGGTCTGTCCGTCACTGCGCACAGAGCCCTGGTTTGCAGGCCCAGAAGCCCGGGCTGGTCCTGGCTCCACCGCAGACCACATGGTCTCAAGGAAGCTCTTCTCCATGCGTGGTCTCACTCTCTGGTCTGCAGAAGATGCCTAGAGCCCCTGGCTGGCTATGCGGTGTGACCTGCCGCTCAGCTGGGTAAGGGGGGCTGCCTTACCTGCTCAGGGCAGAGGGAGGACATGGCCACGATGACAAATGTCCCTGCACCAGGGCTACTGGGCCACAGAGAAACTGATGTGCTCAGTCGCCAAACTCTCCCACAGCTGCTTTGCGTCCTATCGCTATGTGCGAGATGTGCCCAAGGCGGGAGCAAGCCATCGCCCAGCTGCAGGCCCACTCTGGAATGCCATCCTCACGGTTCTCCCACAAGATCTGGGGGAGACCGAGTCGGAGCCCACCCTTGTGCAGCCCCTGCTGGGTGATCCAGGGCTGAGCACCGCCCACAGGTGCCACAGGAGGAAGGGGCTCCCCATGCCCTTGCTTTTCTAGGGGAAATGAGCTCCGTGCACCCCCGCGACTTGCTCGCATTCCCTCTCAGGGCCTGGCACAGCTGGTGTTCAAGCAGCTGTCCATGTTAACATGAAGTAAATATACAAAGACCAAAGGTTTATTTGGGATTAATACACAAGGATTGCAATTCGGAACACACAAACCAGGGTAGCCCCTAGGTGTGTCCAAAGACAAAAGAAAGGTTGGGGGAAAGGAGAAGGTCACCTAAGCTGTTTGGAGAAAAAGTTCGCAGGTGGTGCGGGTGGCTCTTGCCGGTGCTCGTGAGTCCTGAGTGGCGAGTGGCTGTTACCAGGTAAAACTGGAAACTGACAGCTGTAGCCAGCTGTTGCGGTTTCCAACTGGGCTGGCAAGACAGTTCCTGGAGTAGGCATTTGTAACCTGGGCATTTTCCCCTATGGCCCCAACTCTATTTTAGTTGACTATGACAAAAATGACTTCATTTTGTGCAATCAGTTTTCACACTAGAAAGGCCATGCAAGGGCTGAGATATGGAACCAAAGCACAAAGGAACATCCTGCCCCAGACACTATTGTTCCAATTCCCAGCCACGTTCCAGGGTCCCTGCTGTTAGCTACCAGGCTGGCTCATGAATTATTCATCATCCTATATGCAACAACCAATATGTGGATTTTGTTTGTCTTATTATTTACTAAATTGTTTGTAAAGCTTAGTGACAGGGTGCTTGGAATTGGCTCAAGCCCGCAGGGCAAGGCTGCCTTCCTCAGCTGTCACCACTGGCCACAGCTTCATTTCTGGTCAGATGATAACCACCCATCTGCTCCTGCTCAACCCCTGGAAATGCCTGGCCCAGCTGTGGGTTTTGAAGGAATTGCTACTTTCCCATTAAAACCAAAATTCTAACCAAAGGGGAAATGAAACTGTATTCGTTTCCTATGGCATCTGTAACAAATTACCAAAAACAACCTCAGTGTATTATCTCACAGTTCTGGAGGTGAGAAGTCCAGAATGGTCCTCACTGGGCTAAAATCAAGGCGTCAGCAGGACATCAGCAGGGCTCGTTCCTTTCTGGAGGCTCTAGGGGAACCTGTTTCCTGCCCTTTCAGCTTCCAGAGGCCACCCACATGTCTCAGCCCACGGCCCCTGCATCTTCAGAGGCAGCAAGGTCTGGTGGAGCTGTCCCCAGCCGCCGTCACTCTGGCTCTGCACTCCTGCCTCCCTCTCCCTACCTCTTACAGGGACCCTTGTCATTCTACTGGGCCCACCCAAACAATCCAACCTGATCTCTCTCTCTGGAGGTCAGAGGATTAGCAGCCTTAATTCCATCTGCCACCTTAACTCCCACTTGTCATGTAATCTAACACTTTCACAGGTTCCTGAAATTAAGATGTGGACATCTTTGGGGGCATTATTTAGTATTCCACGGAAATAAAAAAGAATGTTTGACTGAAAGGCTTTCAGGGACAATTCAATCATCCCAGAAACCCACAACTCCCTCCTTCCCAGTGGGTGCCTAACAACCCTCAGCTGGACACACCATGCAGCACCCTCCCTCCCTAAGACCATCCCTCCCGCCCTCTGGCCAGTTCCAAAGGCAAGCCTGCCTCTTGCAACAGGACTGCGCTCCTGCCGTGAGCCTACAGGGAGCCCAGAAGTGTCAGGTAATGTCCATTTGAGCCTATGAGGTTGGCGTTGTCATCCCCCCTGCAGACAGGAGACGGACACTTGGAGTGAGCGGCTGCATCTAGATCTGCCCCACCGTGGAGCCTGAGTGTTCCCTGCCGCGTTGCCCGTCTTCGGCCCCCCGCTCGAGGCTACAAAGGGAACTGGACCGGGAGGCAGAGACCTGATTTATTCCTACCGAACTTATTTGTGGATTGTAGATTCCTCTACGAACGGGGCTGCCAGCCACTGCTTAAGGCTGCGCGAGGATCAGACAGACCAGCAGCGAGAGCACCTGGGGCCCGAGACGGCCAGGAAGAGGAAACGTGCCCGCTTCGGTCCTGCCTCGCCCTGCTCCACCCGCACGGGCTCTCTGGCACACCGTCTTTCTTCTGGCCTCTCAGAGCTGGCTGTCCTTGGAAACTGCCAACAGTTGATTGCTGCTAGGAGGTGTTCAGAGTCTGCAAATCCTGTCCAACCAAGTCTTGGCCCCTTAATGTCCTATTTCCACTCCGCAGGTGCGGTTTGTGCCCAGCACTGTGGAGGTACCAGGAGCCCAGAGAAGCCGAGGCCAGTCCTTCCTCCGAGAGGGCACAGGTGTGCAGACAGCTTCCTCCCGTGCAGTGCTGCCCAGGGATCCGGGACGCAGAGGGGCCCCATGCCACCGAGGAGCAAGAGGAGAGAGGCTGAAGCGGAGCCAGAGAACCCGAGGGAGCAGGGCAGCAGGCGCCACTGGCCCCACTAGACACACGTCCTGGAGATGAGCCCCTTGTGTCTCTGAGACCTGCGCCCAGAATGACCTGAGAGAGCAGGCAAAGGAAAAAGCAGACACGAGGCTCGGGAAGGAGATCTGCTCATCCGCTGAGGAGCCTTTTCCAGGGCCACCACTGGTGTGTGTTTGGTCTGATTAGGGTTTATTTCTGCAGGTGCCAAATTGTAATGCAAACCTACGAAAATACAGAACGCTATAAAACCTTCATCTTTGTAATAAAACCACTTAAAATCAATCTCAAAACAGGATTTCCTTTTGTCTCAAACCAGGTAAAAGAACTTGACTAATATCTCGGTTAACAAGCCAGTGCCTTCCTTCTGCACAGAACCTGTAGAAAGCTGTCCACACTCAGGCCCGACCCAGGGGCTGGCTGGTGCCACCAGTGCTGGGGCGTTCCTGCTGCCCCGGCACTCCCCCGCTCCCTCAAGACCCACCCAAGGTCTGGGCAAGGGCAGGGAAGATGCCGGGAGGCTCTGCATTCCTTCTCAACTCAGCAGGGCAGACGTGGCCTCATCAAAGCCTTCTAAAAGAGAATACGAAAGAAAAAACCCTGAACTGACACCAGAAGAGTGTTGTAATCACCTGCCGCATCCGACCCCAAAGAATGAGAACTGGATTCCTGTCCACCACTGCAAAGGACCAGGGAGTGTCTGCCTTGGGAGGGGAACGAGGGGAGATAAGGGGAGTCCAGGGACGATTCACCTGTACGTCTACAAGCTAGCAACAAACAATTGAAAATTAAAATATATATTTTTTAAAATACCATTTACTATAGCATCAAAAAATATCCAACACTTAGGGATACATCTAACACAATATGCATAATTTGTATGCTAAAAATTCCCATACATTGATGAGAGAAATTAAAGAGGGCATGAATATACGGAGAAACACTGCGTGTATGGATTGGAAGGCTCGGCATTGGTAACATGTCAGTTCTCCCCAAATTGACCTACAGAGTCAAGGCAAACCTATTCAGAACTTCTGTAGACCTTGGAGCAGAAATTATCAAGTGCATTCTAAAATTTATAATGAAAAGCAAAAGATGTTAGAATACCCCAAACCATTTGAAAGGAAAAAAGATGAAGAAGAAAGTTGGAGGAATCTCATACCTGACCTGAATTCCTGCTGTAAAGCTGCAGTAATCAGGACAGTGTGGAGTTAGAATAAGGACAAGCAGAAATCAATAGAATAGGATTGAACTGAGAGTTCAGAGATGGACCCACATATATATGATCAATTGATTTTTAACAACATGCCAAGCAATTCAACAGGGAAAGGATACTCTTTTGAACAAAGATTCTGAAACAATTGGACATCCTTATTTTTAAATTAAATTGTACCATATGCAAATGGAAAAAAACCCTAATCAAAACCTAAAACTCAGAAAAGATAGGAGAAAAACCTCTGTGTCCTTGGATTAGGCAAAAATATTTTAAATAAAACACAAAAAATATAGTCTATAAATGAAAACAACTAATAAATTAAACTTCCTCAAAATTAAAAGCTTCTGTTTTGTGAAAGACACTTTTATAAAACAAATAGTTAAGCCACAGGCTGGGAGAAAACATCTTCAAAACATATATCTCATAAAGAACTTTTCGAGAATAATGAAAGACTGTAACTCCATAATAAGAACACAAACAACTCAAATTTTAAAATAGGCAAAAGATTTTGAACAGACACATCAACAAAAATGACACACAAATGGCAAACCAGCACACAAACGCATGACATTATTAGTCATTAGGGAAATAAAATTAAGACTACAATGACATCTCACTGCACACCCACCAGCATGGCTGAAATTACAAAGAATGACCATAATGGCAAGAATATGGAACAACTGGAACTCGAATACACCACTGCTAGAACTGCAAAATGGGACAGCAGCCACTTTAGCACTACTTATAAAGTTAAACACATACCATACAACCCGGCAATTCTACTCCTGTGAATTAACTCAAAAGAAAAGAAAGCATTCATCCACATGAATGTCAGCTTCACTCATACTATCCAGAAAGTAACAACAGCTCAAATATCCACCAACTAATAAATAGCTGTGGTCTAGGCAAACAGGGGAATGCAATATAAAGGGATGAGCTAAAGAGGTATGCAAGGACTTGTGTGGATCTCACAAACATCACTGCGAATGAAAGGGCTCAAACGCAAAATGGCACTGTAAGTTTCCATTTATAAGACATTTTGGAAATGGCAAAACACAAGGGAAGACTTGAGATCAGCAGTTGCCAGAGGCTGGGTAGGAGGAGGGCACTGGCTGCCAAGGGTAAGAAGGAAATGTTCTATAGGGCTGTTGATATGTGTCAAAACTCAGCGAAATGTACACTCTACAGGGGTGAATTTTACTGTTTGCAAATTACGTATCAATACTCTGACTTCTAAAAATAAGCAAGTTGAAGTAAGATTACACTTGGTATATTACCATTTAAAAATAATAATAATAATAGCTATAAATTTAATGAGGTTAAATGTCCTCATTACATGTCCAAAGAGGTCAGAAAAAGAGGTTAGAAAAATAGCAAAATATACCCAGAGAAGAAGAAAGAAAATAAGGAATAGGTACAGAAATTAAGGTATATAAAAGAAACATAAAACAGAGTATGGTGTTTTTTCAAAATCCAAAAGTTGTTTCTTTGAAAGAGCTAACAAAATAGCCAAATTTCTTGCAAGTGTGATCAAGAAAAAAGAGGACTAATTATGCGGCAGAACTACAGAGACAGCAGGAGCTTTAAAATAGTAAACAAATGAATCACGTACAATTCCTAGAAAAATAAAACTGACCAAATGGACTCAAAAAGAAGAGAAATCCTGGAGGAAGCCTTTATGGCTAAGAAAATGAAAACATGAGTTTAAGATCTTTTCACAGAGAAAATCAGCTGGCCCAGATGATCAGAAAGAGTCCCCAACACAAAACCGCCAGCTTCTTCCCAGGGGACAACATCATTTCAGTCCCATCAATGATGTCTGTGCCTTCACATGGTTCCCAAATGGAAATGGAGATGCCAAGATAGCAGGAAGGAGCCGGCCTCCCGGAGACGACGTCCAAGGGAGAACGGTTGGGATGGGGTAGAGTCTGTGCAGGGACAGGCAAGTGACCAGTGGCAGGGATGGAGGTGGAGACCCTGGCGCAGGACAAAGAAGCTACTGCAGCCCCAGGGTAGGCTATCAGTGTGGCCCACAGTGGCCAGGGGCAGCCGTCATCCCAGGAGTCTGGGGGAGTGGACCGGAGCAGACTGAAGAAAGAACGAGAGGGGAGCCGGCCGCCGCAGCAGGGCCGGCACGGCTGCGAAAGGAGCACAGATGTGGAGGAAAACCGGCCTGGGAAGGACGCTCACAAGACTGGTCTGTGTGTTTGCTTCTTTTGTGGGCGTTCAGCTTCTGGCCTGTTTCCCCTACAGTCCAATCTGTACTATATTATCAGATTAAAATTGTTAAAAAATTAATCAAAAAAGCTGATTTCATCCTGATCCCATTCTTCCTTTACCCACTACTCCCGACAACTCACCCAATTAACATGTACTGAGAACACACCTCTGCTAGGTGATCTCCTTGGTGCCAGTGGAAGGCCTGGAGCAATCTGCAATGAGAAGCACAACAACCCAGCCAGAACAGGAAAGACTGACAATGCAAATCTGTCCAACATGTGAAGTAACATAATACACATACATTGCTGGTGGGAGTATATATTTTGTTCAACCACTTTGGAAAATTATTTGTTAATCTATATTAAATTTGTACTTAAATATAATGTATTACCTAGCAATTTCACTCCTAGGTTTATACCCATTATAAAGCATACACTTGAGCACTCCAAAGACATGTGCAAAACTGTTCATGGCAGCATTATTCATAATTGCTAAGTACCAGATCAACCAAATGCCCATCAAGAGAATTGATAAATTATGTATAGTCCTACAATAAAGGTATATAGCAATGATATTAATAATTAATGAACCGCTGCTACATACAATAACATAAATGAATCTTGCTATATAAACAAAAGCAGCCAGACTCTACAGAGTATATACCTATAATTTCATTAAAATAAAATTCAACAATAGTCAAAAAAGTAATCTCTGATAACAGCATTGCAAACAGTAGCTTCCTTTGAAGTGGATAATGGGTAGAAATTGAAAGAGGGTTCATGGGGCTTCGGAGGTGCTGGTAATGTTCTATTTCCTGGTCTGTTTGGTGATTGCATGGCTGTGTTCACTTTATTATTTGCATATTTCAATAAAAAATCATTCAAAAAAAAGATAAATAAATGTAGGAGGGAGGGGACAAATGCCAGAGGAGATGGCGGGGATGGAGGGTCTGGGGACAGAGCCGGAAAGGAGCAGTAGGTGTGGGCTGCAGGGAGCTCTGCTCTGCTCCAGAGGGCGGTGGAAGAGGGGGCCCGGCGGGGGGGCAGAGTGGGACACCCACAGAGGGAAGGGGCGCCTGCAGGGTGGGCAGCCCACGATTCAGTTCCCAGCGGGCACCAGGGCAGCTGGGGGCTGCCAGAGACAGAGGTCAGAGGGGTGGGGGCGGCACAAAGGAGGGGCTAAAGGTGACCATCTGTCAAGGAGCCGGCGCGGCTGGGGCTGGCCATGCTCTGGCTCCGGAGCCGGTGGCAGGTGGCCGGTGCAGGAGTGTTTCATGATTATGACCCGGAATCTACAGCAACACAGAATATGCCCTTTTGTAGGTATAAAGCCTTACAGAATGATAATTTTTAAAAAATGATGGCTGGACTTCAGTGAAGCAGAGGAGCAGCGGTGCGGCAGCCACGAGAAGTCCCCGTGCGGAAAGATAGCAGCCCCACACCGGGCTGGGTCAGATCGGACCTTGCCGGCCTCCTGAGAATTCTGGTTTTTGTCCCTGGGAACAAGAGACCACAGATGGCTTTAAGCGCAGAAATGAGGTGCCGGGACTTGCGGGGCAGCGTACAGAGGGGCCTGCCCCGCTCCTGCTCTGGACCTGCCCGCCTCGGCCCGGCCCTGGGAGAGGGGTCAGCCTCCTGGTGTCTCTGGAAGCAGGAGCAGGGCCTTTCTCCAGCCTCCTGAGGAGCAGGCCAGTGGGCCAGCCAGTTGTTCACTGAGAGCACAGAACAGTCACAGAGGGCAGAGCCCAGGGTCCCAAAACAGGCGACATGTGAGGAGGAGAGGGAGCGGCTAATGGACAACAAGGGCCCTGGACGGCCCAGGAATGTCTCCCAACAGGGGTTGTACAGGGCACCGAAGACAGGCGCCTGCACACAGAGGCTCCGTGAGCTGCTGCTGCTGGGGGTGGTCAGGCAGGGACGCAGGGGAAGGTCTGTGCCCTCCAGCGGGGCGGATCTAGGTTTAATTGGTCCCTGTATTTCTGACACTTAACAGGGGCTTGAAGCAAGATGCTCAGTGACGAGAATGCCGTATACTCTCCTTCACGCCTGCTCTGTGGTCAGTGACACACTTCACTAATATCTACCCGTGCACCAATCCCTACAATGAATCTATAAGATATGTCCCACATTTTCCAGGTAAAAACAAATAAACAAAAAAAACTCAGGGAGGTTTATTGACTTGCCCAAGGGTCTCAAGTCCAAAGCTCTTTCCATAATATTACACTGTATATTAGGGTTTCCAGGCAAACAGAACCAATAGGCTAGATGATGGATGGATGGATGGATGGACAGACTTATAAGGAATTGGCTTGCACAATTATGGGAGGATGGTAAGTCCGAAATCTGCAAAGCTGATGTCCCAGTTTGAAAGCCAGCAGGCAGGACAATTCCCTCTTTCTCAGGGAACAGACAGTCAGCCTTTCGTTCTGTTCGGGCCTTGGACCTGTTGCAGGAGGCCCACCCACACTGGGAGGGTGATCTGCTCTACCCAGTAGACCCATTCAAATGTTCATCTCACCCAAAAACAGCCCCAGAGAAACACCAAGGATAGTGTTTGGCCGAATATGTGGGTATCCCATGGACAAGTCAAATTGACACATAAAATGAACCATCATACATAACCTCTCATAAACATTTTTAAACGAATGCATGAAGAATTGCTCATTTGGAAAAAGTTTACATAATTTACAAGAGTTGCATCATCTCTCAAATAACAGCCAAATTTTTAGAAGTCTTACACTTATTTCCATTAAAATTTTACCTGTTCAGATTCCAAGAAATATAGAAATCAAGCAATAGTTCAACAAACCGTGGACACTGACTCCCATTGCTCAATACAGAAAGAGAGCTTTTCCTCAGGACAGAAATAAAAGGAGAGTTTCCAAACCCCTTGGCAGCATCAACAAAGAACTTGCTAATTACAAACTATTCATGCAAATTCTTCTTCAAATCAAGGCAGCAGGACTGGGGATAATCATCAGCTTCCCCTACCCTTCCAGTGACCCCTGGGGACAGGATGGGTCCTATTCATCTCCATGGGCTGGTGTCTGCTTGGCACCCAGAGATGGCACTTGCACCACACATGCCGGAAAACACTCTCTCGTTCAGTCTCCATGGTAAACAACCCCAACTCTTCTTCTAGGTCATCCCATAAACTATGGTCACCCACAAGTACTACAATAGAGAAAGCATGAATCCTGGAAGAAAGGGACTTGTTTCTGTCCATGGTGGTTGTAAAGAGATCTCCAGGGAGGTGAAGTGCATCAGAGAGGGTGAGCAAGGTCTGACTCAGTTGGGATCATGGCCATGGAGCTGTGAAGGAGGAAGGCGCAGAGGGTGGAAGGAGCCCTTGAAAGGAGCCGCCAGCGTGTAGGAGGGAGAAGGGCAGGAGCTGTCAGCAAGCAGAAGGCCTGTCATTAGGGTAATTATTATTATTTATTAAACATTTAGGAATTGCTAGCCTTTGCTAGCTGTTGTCACAATCCAAATCATAGAATTAGACCCAATGGCTCTAGAAAAGTCTTTTTACCTAGTTGGGCAGGACAAGACAAGCAGGCAAAGGAGCTGTGCTGAGGAAGTATTTTGGGTGATGAAAGGAGACCCCTGTGGGCAGAATCCAGCCTCACATCACCAGGGAGCCCCTGTCCTCTTCCCAGGGACAGAGACCTGTGTCAGTAGGCTGGTTGCATGGTGGCTGCTTCCTTCTCGGCTGTGGCCAAGCCTCCCACCGTGCATGGCCACGCAAGCCAGACCTGTTTTGTGATGCTTTCATCAGGCAGCTCCCAGGCTGATGTTTCCACTGCAGCGGGCAGGACTCGGCACGCAGCAAAGCTTCTGTCCACGTCCAGGGTCCACACGCCATTCCTGTTGCCCTGCCCTTGCTAGGGGCCATGTTTAAAAACAAGGATGAAAACAAACCATCCCTGCTCACAAGAACCTCACGGCTATGGAGAAGCTCTCAGTCTGCTCTCGGGAGAGTTTGTGGTTGATCTGTAAGCAAATGGACACTGGAGTTTGAGACAAGAGTCCTCGCTGCGAGAGGAGCTCCCAGGGGTGAACCAGGATCCTGGCCCCATCGTTCAGCTGCCGTGTCCCCCTTCATACATATAAGGACTAACGATGCCCAACAATGTCCAGTGGGTAGCTCAGGATAATCTCCCCACACCCCAAAGAGCGGGCTATTTGATTCCTAACTGCTTAACACAGATGATGCTTGGAAATCTGTAGCTCTGTTGTAACATCAGCTCATTTCCAGAGTTTAGCTATGAAACACAGGCTGAGTTATGGTGTATGAGGTCTCAAGCAAATTCACACTGGCCTCTATTAAATTGTATGAGGTTAAGAAATATATTGGATTCTGGGGACATATATTCTGCTGACCAAATTTATACACCAGCCATTCGTCATACCCGCGTGGGCATCACTAAGTCAAGGCTCTAAAGGGGGGTGCGTCGGTTGGAATTACACTGTCAGTGTCTCCATAGCACTGTCAACCTGGGGCAGGGGGAGGGTCCGATGGCTGTCGACTGGGAGAGGAGGGGTGCCCTTCGCACTGTCTTTGCAGGGCCAGGACAGCACCAACCCAGGTCCCATCTCAGCAGGTGGAGCAGCAAACAATCCACACCACAGCGAATCTCTTTGTTTGATGAACCAGGCAGCTCTCAGGACATGTTAAAGCTGCAAATATGTTCGCTGCAAAAGCAGAGGGTGAGCAAGATCCCAGAGAAAGGGGGCTGCTGGGAGGCCAGAGAGCAAAAGGGAGCTGTGCTCCTCAGCCTTTACCTCCCACACTCGCTGGACTCACTTCCTCACACGCGGCTGTGGCAACCACCTGCGTGTTCAGAAGAGCCAGCAGGGGCCGGGCCAGCACCCTGATTGCCCAGATGGACTCACTGGGGCATTAGGATGGGGTGCGGTCCTCAGGCCCCACATGGTGAAAACGTCCCCTGCCCGCATCCCTATTTCTCCATGAAACCAGTCAGAAGGGATGTTGGGTCAGCTTGGGAAGAAGACAGCAGGGATCTCAGGAAGAATTCATTCTGGCCCAGGAGTGAGGAAGCCCACGGCTCTTCTTCCCCCATTCTGTGGGAGCCCAGCTGTCCTCAGGGCCAGGCCCTGTGCGGACTGTGAAATAGCCCACCCAGGCAGCTCAGGGGCCAAGGCACTCGCTCACTATGGGCGCCCACTGCACACACAGCCAAGACACACTCACGTGTGCACACACACTCACAGGCTCTCTCCCAGGAGCACCTATCAGAACCTGAAGGTATAAGAGCAGTGGGGCCACCCTTGTGGCACTCCTCTCTCTGCTGCCTGCACCAAGCACTGGAGAAGAGACAGTACAATTTAGATTTAGATGTGGTCAGTTCACGCTCTTGGAGTAGCCTTAGGTAGCAGAGCAGGGCGTTAATCCTGCGCCCAGGAGCAGTCACCGCAAGCTCCTCAGACACGCCAAACTTGCTCCAGAGGGTCCCTCTGAGCGCTGGGTGTGAGAAATGGGTTTTTGCTGGTGAGATGAAAGAATTGAAGATATGGGATTGGCTGCAAAACATGCACAGGTGCCACCACCTCAGCAGGGATGGCTGTGAAAGGCCGGCCGGCGGGCCAGGGAGGAGGCGGGGTGCCCACCAGGTAGAAGGGGACTGGCCACGCCAGGCAGCAGGAGGCTGGGCTCTCTGGAGCAGTGATGGGGGCCAGAGGCTGCGCTGCCTAGTGCAGGCCAGACCCGAGGGGCAGCTGTCGGAAAGGAAGAGGATGCCCTGCCCACCACCTGCACCCACACATCAGCCCTCTAGATTCCCACAGAGCTCTCAAGCCTGCAGGGGTCTGGGAGCCCAGACCCCTGCTGGGGACGGAGGCAGAGCTGAGTGCTGCTGCAGAAAGGAGGGAGTGCAGGGAGGGGCTGCCTGGGTCTGAGGGAAAGAGAGAGGTGTGTGTGAGAGAGAGGTGCGTGTCCCTGTGAGAGAGAATGAGAGGGGTGTGTGTGTGTTTTTGAGTGTGAGCGTGGGAAAGCGTGACTGTGAGTGAGCATGTGTGAGTGAGTGGGTGTCAGTGGGTGTCAGTGGGTGTTAGTGCATGACTATCTATGACTGTGAGTGTGAGTATATGGGTGTGAGTGTGAGTGTGAGTAAATGTGAGTGTGAGTGTGAGTCAGTGTGACAAGAGTGAGAGAGCATGTGAGTGTAACTGAGTGTGTCAGAAACTATGTGAGTGAGTATGATTGTGGATGACTGTGTGTGTGAGTGTGGGCATGTCAGTGTGTGAATGAGTGTGTGTGTGACAAGGAGAAAATGGTGTGTGAGAGAGACCAAGAGATGTGTCTGAATGAGGGAGGTGTGTGTGTGAGAGACAGGGAGGTGTGTGTGTGAGAGAGACAGGGAGGTGTGTGTGTGAGAGAGAGAGAGAGGGAGGTGTGTGTGAGAGAGAGAGAGAGAGGGAGGTGTGTGTGAGAGAGAGA
>VSMD01040416.1:0-43191 GCA_008750895.1 Mirza zaza
AAAAATCCACCAATTTTTAAAACAGAGATATTATAAAAGTCACTCAGACATGATGATACAAAGATGGCAAACAAGCATTAGATTCTCAAATTCACATCTTTAGTAAATTATAAGGTAAAACAACAATGAGATACTGACACCATCAAATATTGGAGTGGAAGTGGAGCAACAGAAACTCTTATTCAATGCTCATGGGAATGCAAAATGATATATCCACTTTGGAAGTCAATTTGGCAATTTCTTCACTAAACATAGCCTTATCAAATAGTACAGCAATCATGCTCTTAGGTATTTATCCACTTAAATTAAAAATGTATGTCCACACAAAATTCTACACATAAATGTTTATGTAACTTTATCAATAATTAATAAAATGACATAATCAAGACATCCTTCAATAGGTGAATGGATAAAAAATGCTGATACATCATATAATAAAATGTTATTCAATAATAAAAAGAAATTAGCTATCAAGTCACAAAACAACATGGAGGAAATTTAAATGTACATTGCTAACTAAAAGAAGTATAAAAGCTATAAACTATATAACTCTAATTATATGACATTCTGGAAAAGGCAATATAGAGACAGTAAAAATAGGAAGATATGGTTAAATCAGTTTCACTCATTTAAAACAAACATAAAATAATTCAAAAGTTTCATTTTTATTTGGCATTATTTACCCATAACATCGCTGTTTTCTTTAATTTGTGTCCATGTAGATTTTAAAATAGTAGAATCCTTACTATTTAGATTTGCATTGGGAATTTGATCTTGTTCATACAAAATGAGCTTATAACCGGATATCAAAAAGATTATATATAGCTTGAAATGAACATAGAATAAGAACATTGCTTTTCATAATCCTCATAATTTTTAATTAATAAACTGGATTATTTTACCAGGTTTAGATTTACAAAATAATTGAGAAATAATGCAGAGAATTCCTACATATGGTCACACATACAAACACACTTTCTTCTAATTATTATCATTTTGAATATGTGCAATGCATTTGTTACAATAAATGAACCAATATGGTTACATTATCATTAACTGAAGTTCTGAGTTGACATTAAGGCCTACTCTTTGTGTTGACAAATACATAATATCATATAACTACTTGTCAGGAGTTAGCTACACTCCCAGCAAAACAGGCCCCAAGGCAGGATTGTCACAAGGGAATTATTATTTGGAAATAATAGGAAATAAAGAAATGATATATTATAGATGGAGAAATGATTAAGATGGAGACAAAGTGCCGTTTAAATGATGGGGGAGTTAAGGGGTCACTAGCATTCCCGCAAGCTGTGACCACAAGTGAAGTCCCGCATTAGTATTTATTGTTGCAGCAAATCACTGTCTTTTGTTAGAAAATTACATGTACAGTTCATTTTTTGAGGTTTCCAGGGGAACCTTACCTAATTCTGTCTACAAGAATAGATGGTTACAACATTTTTCTAAGATAAGCATGTTAAGCCCTAAGTTAAAACAGACCTAGCTGAGCATACAAATTAAAGATAAAATGTATAAAATGAGGACACCAAGGCTGTGTACTACTGTAATCTACTTCTTATAAACACAGAGACATATAGTCAGGATTGAAGCAGAAATAGCCTTGAAGTCTACAATAGTTCCAGCTTCACGTTATCTGCTGGGCAGGCATTTTAATCAGCTTCTTTGCCAATGACCCAAACCAAGCTCCTACCTTGCAAAAAAGCTCAAGGCGATGGCTGGCAGCAAAAAAGAAACAGTGCTTTGCAAACGTCCTCTGACAATGCCCCCTTTGTTGGAAGCAGCTTCTGTTCTGTGAACAAACATGTTCACAGATTCCTTCAAGGCAAAGCCCTGCAAAACTTTTTTCACATCTTTTCACATCTCTTAGACTATTCCCCAACAACTACCAACAACATCATGCAGAATATTTCAGAGCCCTAAAAATTCTCTGTGCTTCACCTATTTATCCCTCTCCCTCTTTCCCTGAATCACTGGCAAAAAATGTCTTTTTATTGTCTCTATATTGCTATTTCTAAAATTCACAACGTTAAAAAATAATGTGATCCTCAGTGATAGAGCTGGAAATTTTAAAGGAAAAATTTCAATATTAATTTCAGTCAAAATAGAATTTGTGGTCAAAATTATTTAAAAAAATGAGTTTGTTTTACACTGATAAAATTATAATAAACAAGATGTATAAGACCATAACGAAGGTGTAAGCCTTGAATAATATAACAAACAATTATATGAAGGAAATGCTCTAAAAGAATGGGAGAAAAACAGAAAATAAACAATTTCAAATTTGAAAACAATTTTGTTCAAACATAACAAGGCAAGCAAACAACTAATAGAAAAATAGGTGTTTAAAATAATAAAAATTGGTTTTATTAGATTTTGAAAATTATCTACCAATATCTATTCTACATTTTAATCTATAATATATGTGTTCAATGTATGAATAACATTAAATCTATTCAAACAACCATGATTATTTACGCACATAAATTAAGGACACTAAGAAATATCTCACTAAACTTACATAAATGGAAATCATACAGATTATGAGCCAAAGAATATGTGAGATTTTAAAAACATTTCTTATAAGTACATCATGTCTGAAGAAATAACTAAAAACTGAGAGATAAATGAGACAAGTATTTAAGCAGGAAGATAAAAAAATATCTTTCCCTAATTTTGGATGGTAATTATTTATTATTATGCATTGTCTATCAAGATGTAAATACTACATTTTGTCAAACACAAATCTTCACAGAACACCAAAATAATATATACAATATATATGCAATACATTATGTTCAATACAGCATTATTGAACATATAAGAAAAAGTATGTGCAAGAATAATACACACAATATATGTTCAATAAAGCATAACTTCTGACAAGAAAATATGTATTTGGGCATTAATATCCAAAATAGGAGATTTATGCATAAATAATTTTAAAAACAAAAAAAGAATCATTATAACTGATAAAGAATGTTATATACATATATTTTGTAAAAGAATATTGTTAAGAAATATGGAATAGTATGACACAGAAGATTTTTTTTAAATAAATGTAATAATCTGTTTATTGGCATGAGTGGATAAATGAAAAGGAATTTGCCAAACGTGCATTGCAAAGTAAGAGTAGTTACATGGAGCTACTTAGGTATCAACTGATTTATCTTTTCATTATTTAAAAACCTAAACACTGTGTATTTTTTTCTAAAAAATATTCTATCTAAGAAGAAAAAATGAAAAAGTTTTAAAACAAATAATAGTGGGAGAATAAAACCATTAAAAGGAAGACTCAATCACTCAGCCAAAAGGCACATTCACTAAGAAGATTACCAAATTATACTCATCAATAACATTCCATCAATTGAAAAAAATAACATAAACATATATTATTTTTTAAAAAGAGTTTAAAATTCAAAAGAAATTATAATATATAATATTCAAATGTGTATCAAACATCATTATACAAACAATAATTTAGATAATTTTAAGTAGGAATATATGTTATTGATATTGGTTCAAGAACAAAAGCAATTTAAATATACTGATAGTCATAAAAATTTATACATAATCCACAAATACCTCCAAAAACAGCAGGTGAAGAGGGTCTTACTGGTTAATTATAAAAACTTCAAAGATTATAGGTTTAAACATTTTATAATTCAGAGAATAGAACAGACAGTTGTTTTGTTTTTTTTTTGATTTGTTGTAGAGCATAGCAGTAAATGAATATGGTAATATTCATTCTTTACTTCTAGCATAGGCCTTAAAAAACCAAAAAATTATAGCAAAAATAAATGAATATCATAGATAAAATTCCCTCAATACTTTAAGAAAGTGAAGACAGAAGTATATTTTTAAATATATCACTACAGTGTATGTTTTAATTCAGAATACCTCAATGACAAAAATGTATTGTTACGGATTGAAATGTGCTTCCCCAAAATTTATAGGTTGAAGCATGAACCCCAGTACTTTAGAATATGATGGTATTTGGATGTAGGGCCTTCAAAGAGGTGATAAAGTTAAAATGAGGTCCTAAGGGTGGGCCCCAATCCAAACTGAGCACTGTCCTTATTAAAAGACCAGATAAGGACATATAGAAAGAGATACAGGGATATGTATCGTGAGAAAAGGCTATGTGAGATCACAGTGGGAAGGTGGTCATCTATAAGAAAAATAGAAGTCAGGGAAGAAACCAAATGTGCAAAAACATTAATCTTGAACTTCCAGGCTAAAGGGCTGTGAGGAAATAAATTCCTGTTGTTGAAACTACCCATTCCATCATGTTTTGCGATGGCAGCCCTAGAAAACTGTAAACGCCTGTGATAGTTTTATGGCTTACTTTGGCTAGGCTATAGTCCTCAGTTGTTTAATCAAACACTAGTCTGTGAAGGCATTTTATAGATGTGATTAATGTACATGATCAGTTTACCTTAAAGAAAGGACATTATCCTAGGCAATCTGGGTTGGCCAGTTTCAACTAGAAAGGCCTTCAGATCCAAACTGAGATTTGCTTGGAAGGAAAAAGAAATTCTGCAGACTGCAGCTTTAGTTTATGTCCCAGAGTTCCAGCCCATCTTTCCTGGCAGGCTGTTGTGTGGATTTTGGACTTGCCTAGCCCCCCACTCTCACATAAGCTGATGATTACTTGCAACTAGTCAATCTCTCTCTCTCTATATATATATATACACACACACACACACACACACACACACACACACACACACACACAAACTGGTATGTCTTTTTTGAAAAACTGGTAGAATCTTATAAAATACTAACAACTATCTTTGATCCAGCAATTTTACTCCTAAGTATTAGTGTGTGTGTGTGTATGTGTGTGTGTGTGTTGTATCTCCTTTTGGTTCTGTTTCTTTGGTGGAACCCTAATAAAGATTTTAAACATGAAATAATTTCCTTAGTTTCTTGGGGCTGCTGTAACAAATTACCACAAACTTGGTGTCTTAAAATAACCAAAATTTATTTAATTTATTCTTTCAAGTTCTGGATGCTGGAAGTTGGAGGTCAGTATACCCGGCTATTATCACCACTGTGGGGGCATGGCCACACTCTCTCCTGAGTCTCTAGACAGTCCCTTCCGTGGCTCTTCTGGTTTCTGGCAGGTGTAGGCGTTCCCTCACATGTGGCCCCACCAACTCCAGTCTTCAAGGTCAGCATCCTTAAATCTCTCTCTGCTCTGTCTTCAGATCTTCTTCTCATGTACAAATATAAAACCTTCTTCTGTGCCCCTCACATAGAGGATGCATAAAAACATCTAGGGCAAAAGAAGATAATCTAAAATAAATCTCCCATCTCAAAATACTTAATTTAATCACATACACAAAGATCTTTGCTTTTTGCAATATAAAGTAAACATTCACAGGTTTCAGAGATTAGGATTAAGACTTGCATATCTCTTTGGGAGCCAATTTCCATCCAACTGAAATGCAATTACAATATTACTAAGAATAGATACATAGAAAAATAATACTTAAATTTTAACTGGTATAAGAAAGTAATTTGATGTAAACATCTAATATTTATATTCAAAACATTTCTAATAAGATAGGAAATGATTGGACAGAAGGTTTCTTCAGTTGAGAAAGGCTACTTATGAAAACCACAGACATCATTTTGTATGTGTGCACTGTGAAGATAGATAATACAAACGAATGAATTTTAATAAATCCGTGCAGAAATAATAGATGTTGCTAAAAGTCTGATCCTAACAGACTTTCAACAATGTCAAAATGTATCATCATTATCAAATTATGACAAATCAATAGAAGGAAAGTTATTGATTATTAATAATAATTTTTATACCTCAGAATTAGTTATTAAGGTCAACAAAACTTGTATCATTAGAGATTAATATTGGAAAACTAGAACAAATATTGTTTTACATATTTTAAAAGTCTATAATTGCCCTGAATCAGACCTGAGGAAATGGAGTTCACTGGCAATGGAATAGAATTCCATGTATAATGGTAAAATAAATAAATAAATTGTCATTTTTTTTCAAATATCAAACTAAGCTTTCATGCTGTTCATTAATCTTATTGAACTAGCACCTGATCCACTGAGAAATAGTCTCAATCTCATTAACTCGAGGCAGCTGCCATTCCAAAGAAAATAAGCTGAGAGGAAGAAAATATTCTATTTATAGAATATCCATCAGAAGCTCTGTGGCTTGAACATGTACAAAAATACATGCATTACATTTAACTGGAATGGGGCAGAGTGAATCAGTTTCCCTGTTCTGAAATGCTAAAGGGCATACATTTCATTTTATTTCTTCTTGGTTTCTCTACATTAAAAAATGATTCCGCATTTGACAGGCTGCCGCTGTAGATGGCCTTGTTACAGTGCACAAGCATTCTGGTGAATGATTTTGATTACTCTAGATCCTGGTGCTGTGAAAATCAGGTGGAAATATATAAGAATAGTTTCATTTTAGTGAAAAGAAGAATGCCAGGAGCTTTTCTCATAAAATGACAAAAATCCCTTCCTATGGAAGTGAGAAGAAAAAGCTTAAAGATCCTTATTTTTTATGAGATAAAGGTTTTTACAAGTAACTGACAATTTTGTTTCTCAGATGTAAAGCATACCTTGTCACCTTTCTTTCTTTCTTTCTTTCTTTTTTTGCTTAATCTGTAATTTTGTAAAGTGTATGATTTATTTTGAATTCTTTGGAATTGAGTCTGCTTTAGAAATGACAACAACAACAGGTCCTTACAAAGCCTTTTAAATATAAATATCATTTATAGAAGTCTGAGGTCCATAAGGTTAGGTCTGATGTCTTTGTAAATTTATAGAAATTATACAACTTAGAGGAGAACCTGTGGCCAAGTAATTACTAAGTAAATATTTTTGAATGCATGAGAGGGTAACTCATATTTAGTTTACACTGAACATATGACCCTTATATATTTGAAAATTAATGAACTTTTTTGTTTTATTACGACCTCAGGTCTATCTCACAGTGGTTCCAGTGCATATTAAATAGTGTATATTCTAAAACCATGCTGTGATGACTTTCTAGTTGGTATACTATTTCTCAATAAAGGATGTACTTGTTAATTGACTCTCATTAGTTAAAATCCTAGAATAGTCCACTATCTGAAAATGATTGGTGTTGAATCATTCTGTTCATAGTACACTATTATTAGAAGCATTAAGAAATATGTTGCAGTTTATATGTTAAAAATTAACATGAAAAAAAAAAGATGGTATTACTTTAGGAAATATACCAGGCCTACCGTTTGTTTGATGAAAGATAATTCTTCCACCATTGATTTAATGAAGGCTAATTCTTCCAAGACTATAATGCTGGCAACACTTTGAGTTATCAGCTATTCATTTTATAAAGGCTATGATGTACATTTTATTATTTTGTATATTAACAAACTTAATAGTAAACTACTTCCCAAAAAAACTAATTACTTATTAGGAAGTTTATTTTATTTTGATCATATCTAAAATATAAATTTTATGGTTCATGGTATTCTAATATATATTACTCAGTAAAGTAATTTTCAGGTCATCATTAGGGTAAAAATAGGGCCCAATTTCACAGCTAAGCAAAATAAGCCAAAAACTTTAAAAGTATAATAAACACCAATTACCTTAATTGTTGCATTCAGATTGAAATATGTAAAAGCTAATGGAAAATCGTACAAAGAATGAGACGTCAAATTGGACTGGGCAGAAAAACAAATCTCACTATGAATTTTTCTCCAAACAAAAATCCAAAACTTTTTCAAATATACAAACTTATATAAACAGGAATGGGGATAAAGTGGAGCAAGAGAACCTCTTTAAAGGAACACATAATGAGGCTGAAAATGTTATTAAAATTTTCCTGCAGACAAGGAATTTGTATTTTGTGAAAAGAGAAAGCAATGATTTATAAACAAAAGTACTCGGATGAGATAGAAAGTGATCTAGGTTATATTATTACTGTCCTTAAATTTATGTTTGAACAAGTCACTTTGCCCCATAAGTGGAGGATGATTACATTCAAAATAACTCTGAGGATAAGACGATAAGATACATCATTTAAGATGAGTTAGAAGATATTTGTGTACCAGAGCATCCTCAACAGAATATCAAAATATATGAAAAATTAATTGTGGTACATTTATTCAAGAAAAGAAAATTCCATAAAAAAGTACTTTCTTAAAAATAAAACAAAGAAAAAAGGCAATAAAGGCAACATTTTTCATCCCCAATGTAACATATTTCTTAACAAAATTATTGAACAGGACAAAAAAGTCCAAAGAATAATAGTCACATTTTGTAGCACTACAAATAGTGTTAAACTTTTATTTGTTCTTCATATAATGTATTAGTAAAGTTCTCATTATGGTATGTGATAAATACAGCTATATAAGTGTTTTTTCTTGCTATTGTTTTTACTATTATACATTTTATTTAAATTATAAGCATTTTTAGATTTACATTGTGTTTAAAAGCAGACAGATGATGAATATATTTCTACAGGTACATACACATATGTATATAGAGAAAGGGAAAACTTATATAACATTTTCTTTGTTCAATATTAGTCATTTTCAGAAGATTTGAAGTATTAGTTGTTTATATTATTTAAATTTAATACTAATTAGACAGTTAACTTGAGATATATTTTTGTTAGTAAACAAAATAAAAATTTATAGCTCCCTAGTTATATTAATATAATGCATATTATTTGTAATATTATGGTTGACTATTATGAGAGAAAAGTAAATTTTAACAATTATAGAACTATTTGTAAATATAGAAGAAATGTAAACCTTTTCTCAAAATTAAAATTAGAAAATAGAACAAGGCCATACACTTATTTAAAGATCTGCAAATAAAAATATTTAGAAAATAAGTAAACCTTAGTACTTGAGACCATACTGTGTAAGAAATTACATATATGAATAAAATATTATTGATATGTTAAATATGCTAAAATCAATGGTTTTGTCATTTATAAAATGAGTGTTGAACAACATAGAAAATGTTCATGTCATATACGTGATAAAGATCAAATCTCATGAATACAAAGCTGTGTTCCTTAAGATCTGGATTCCAGATCTTTTTTTCTTATTCAGTATGATGTCAGCTGTAGGTTTGTCATATATGGCAGTTATTGTGTATGTTTTCCATATACTGAATTTGATGAGAGTTTTCATCATAAAGGGATGTTGAATTTTATCAAATCTTTTTTCAGTATCTACTGAAATGATATGTTTTTTGTTTTTGGTTCTGTTAATATGATGTATCAAGTTTATTGATTTGTGTATCTTGAATCATCCTTGCATCTGTGTATCACTTGACCATGGTGAATATTCTTTGTATGTCTTGTTGAATTTTGTTTGTTAGTATTTGCATGCATATTCACCAAGGATATGGGTCTATAGTTCTCTTTTGTTTGCTGTGACTTCATCTGGTTTTGGTGACAGGTAATACTGTCCTCCTAGATGTAAGTACTGAAACTATGAAAATGATAGAGTAAAATATAGGGGAAATGCTTCATGAAATTGGACTAGGCTAATATTTTTTGGACAAGACCTCAAAAGCATTAGCAACAAAAGCAAAAATAAACAAATGGAATTACATCAAACTGAAAATATTCTACACAGCAAAGGAATTAATTAATAGAGTGACCAGACATTCTATAGAATAGGAAAAAACATTTGCAAACTATGTATCTGATAAGGGATTAATATCTGGAACATATAAGAAATTTTTAAAACTCAGTAACAAAAACCCCCAAATAATCCAATTAAAAATATGCAAAAGATCTGAATAGCCATTTCTCAAAAGAGTACATACAAACGCCAGTAGGCATGTGAAAAATGCTCAGCATCACTAACCATGAGGGAAACACAATCAAAACTACAATGAAATGTCACATCACCCTGATAAACATAACTGTTATCAAAAATACAAAAATAAGACATGTTGAAGAGGATGTGGAGAAAGAGAAAATCTTATACACTGTTGGTGAGAATGTAAAACAGTATGTGGAAGAAAGTACGGATGTTCTTCAAAAAATTACAAATAGAACCACTATATGATCCAGCAATTCTATTACTGAGTATGTATGTAAGGGAAATGAAATCAGCATGTTGAAAAGATACCTGTACCCCCATGTTTATTGCAGCATTATTCACAATATCCAAGATATGGAATCAACCTAAGTGTCCAACAACAGATAAATGGTTAAGAAAATGTAATACACACACACACACACACACATGCATACACACAAACACATACACACACAATGCAATACTATTCAGCCACAAAACATAATAAAAATCTTGTGGCAACATGGATGAACCCAGAGGACATTATGTTCAATAAAATAAGCCAGGCACAGAAAGATAAGCACCATATAATTTCACTGATATGTTGTATGTAAAAATTTTATCTCATAAAATAAGAGAGTGGAGCAGTGGTTACCAAAAGCTGGGAATGATGAGGGGGAGAGGGAGAAGTTGGTCAACAGGTCCTAAGTCACAGGCAGGAAGAAAAAGTGCTAGTGTTCTATTACCCAATAGGGTAATCCTAGCTAATAATAATGTATTGTATATTTCAAGATAGCTAGAAGAGAAGATTTTGAATTTTATCACCACAAAGAAATGCTAAATGTTTAAACTGATAGATATGCTAATTACTTAGATTTGATCATTATACAATGTACATATACATTGAAACATGATACTGTCCCCTATCAATATGTACAAGTATTATGTATCAATTATAAATAAGATTTTAAAAAGATATTGGTGAGGATTAACAAAGTCAGGCTGAATGCAATCTATGCTATTAGCAGAGGTGATAATTACTATGGACTTAAGGTGGAGAGACAATAATTCATATCCAAGGATTTAGTTAGGCTTCAGAATGAAAGAGGGAACATCTGAAATTAAGTTTGAGAGGACAATATCAGCAGGGAGATTTTTGGGTTAAGTAGGTTAATAAGTAGTAGAATGCATTATGTGAAATGAATTAACCAAAAGGTAAAAAACATGTTGGGAAAGTGAAAATAAATCATTGTATTTAGAATGTTTTTGTACATTTTATTATGGATTCTAGTTATAATAAAATATTCTTAAAAATTAAGTGAGTTGTTTTGTGAAATGATTTTTTTGTGGGGGGGGGTTGGTCTCTGGATAGTATCCAAAACTAAGCATAATCACAGATACACAATATATTTACTGCTGGTCATCCTATATTCTCTATGCATTAATTTATTTGACCCTTACAGCAGATACAGAGGTACAATCTCCATTTTGCCAAGAAGGAATAAAGACCTGAGAGGTTAAACAACTTGCTCAAGAAACACAGCTTATAAGAGGCAGATCTATTACTCTAACCTGAATAGTCTGTTCCAAGTTTAGCAATTAAAAAATCCTGCTTTCCAATTTTTTTAGAGTGATGTCGACTAGAATAAATATAACAATGCTCCAAACTTTAATCATTTTTTTTACATTTTTGCATGCAAGTTATGTCACTAAGTATAAAAATTTACAAGGGATATCAAACTTACTTAGAAATATTCTTAAATATTTATTCTAAATACTCTTTCTCTGGTATGTTCTTAAACTTGACGGGGTAATATGAATGGAAAATGACAAACTCATTTTTTAAAGAGTGGAGAATATGTACATAAAATAAAAGATGATTGGCTTTAAAAATTCATTATTTTTCCAATTAAATGAAAATATATTTATTGATAAAGAGTAGAATGGTTGCTATAAGAATTCAGTGAAATAAAATGAAACAAAATATATCAATGAGAATAAGCAATCTGAAATGTATATATTATGTATGCCATATAAATAAAAAATATATGGATTTGATTCAAGTCATGCTTTATTCTTTTTTTGTATCTTGAATTGAAATATTTTTGTTCATTTATATTCAAATCTCTTTGAAAAAATGTTATTCCATGAATAAAATGTGCCTGAGTTTACTTGATAACCAAATTCAGAAAACTTGGTGAAATCTGCAAACATTGATTTATTATTACCAAACAAACAAACACCCAAGAGGCTTTTGAAGAGATTTATAACAAATGTTTGGGTTCTGAGACGTTCTTTGGTAATTGTTTTCTCTGGCCATTCTGAGATCACTGATTTTAACTATCTTCTGAGATCTGGAGACTGAATATTTGTCAGCTGCCCAATTTGTTCTGAAAATGTTAGCTCTCAGGAGAAATCTTTGTCTTTCAGACCTGTCTCTTCCTCACATTAGTCTCCAGCTGTCAATGCCACAGGATATATATTCCTAGGAGATGACAAAAGATCTAAGATATCTCCTAATTAGGATAGAAGGGAATATCAGAGATAGATCTCTTTCTTCTGCTCTCTCTTCACTCTGTCACACAGCATGTGGTCAGTAAAATGTGGATTTGCATAATATTTAAAACATTGTTTATTTAATCTATTCCTAAATATTTTAAGGTTGATAGAGCATAATTCTTAGGCAAACTTGTGAAGTAATCAAACATTTCCTTTAGTGACATCGGCCTGACAATTTGAGTATTTCTCCCTTTTTGAAATGTGGCTTGTCCTAACCCTTCTGTTACTCCATGTCATTCGCGTGATTTTTCTCCTCCGAATGACTCCTTTGTGCTGCCTTGGTACTTACGTCTGCAAAACCCACACATGCAAATATGTACTAATATGTTTTAAATTTTAAAGTAGCTCCTATTTTACGTATGCTCTGCATTTTAGCAGAGAAGAAAGTTAAAAACTTTGATTAGGTTTTCACTTTAAGAATAAATTATGCTATCAGTATACTATCATAGTCCTCAAATCTATAATGATTTAATTACAAATAATTTTACTAAAGTTATTAATAAATTAAACCTTAAAGTGATTTTATAAAAAATATGTGGCAGTCTTCAATTTGGTGTTTAGAACATTTGACAAAGTGAATGTTCAAATCATTTTTAAATGACTCAATTAAAAATAATCTAATGTTTATGGCAGCACAATTCACTATTGCAAGGATGTGGAAACAACCCAAGTGCCCATCAATTCATGAGTGGATTATTAAAACTTGGTATATGTATACCATGGAATATTACTTAATTATAAGAAATGACAGTGATCTAGCACCCCTTATATTTTTCCTGGATAGAGCTTGAGCCCATTATCCGAAGTGAGGTATCACAAGATTGGAAGAATAGGCTCCATATGTACTCGCCATCAAATTGGTACTGATTGATCCACACTATGGTGCTCACACGGTAGTAATATTCTCTAGGAATTAGGCGGTTAGGGAGGGTAAACTCACAACTAATGGATGAGGTGAGCATTGTAGTAGGGAAGGGCATGCCTCTAATCCTCACTTGGGTGAGGCAAAGACATAAAATGTAACCAAAATATTTGTACCCTCATAATATCCAGAAATAAAAAAAAAATGGTCTAAGGATTTGAATAGACATTTCTCCAAAGATATACGAATCTCCAACATTTATATGAAAAAATAATCAACATCACTAATCATCAGGGAAATATAAATCAAAACCACAATGAGATATTACCTCAAATCTGTTAGAATGACTAGTATCAAAAAGATGAAAGACAGCAAATGTTAGCAAGTATATGGAAAAAGTAAACCCTTGCACACTGATTGTGGGAATGCAAAATGGTGAAATCTCTTTAGAAAACAGCACAGCATTCCTTAATATCAAAAATAGAACTACCTAATGGTCCAACAATCCTACTTCTGGATATTTAATTAAAATAATTGAAATCAGGATCTTGAAGAGATATTTGCTCTCCTGTGTTCATTGTAGCACTATTCACAATAGCTAAGACATGGAATCAACCTAAATGTCCATAGAAGAATGGATAAAGAAAATGTGATATTTACATATAAGAACACTATTTGGCTTTTCTAATAAAAAGAAATTCTGTAATATACAACAACATGGATGAACCTGGAAGGCATTATGTTAAAAGACATCACAGAAGACAAATACTCCATGATTCCACTTATATGAAGCATCTAAAATAGTCAAATTAATAGAATCAGAGAGTGAGATGGTGGTTGCCTGGGGACAGAGAGAGGAGGAAATAGACAGTTAATAATCATTAGTAATAATGTTTTAGTCAAGCAAGAGGAATAATCTCTAGAGATCGGCTATACAAGATTGCACCTATTGTCATCAATAATATTGGACACTTAAAAATTTGTTAAGAGAGATCTCATGTTAAGTGTTCTTACCACAATAAAATAAAATAAAAAACTAAAAAAACCTGAAAAATTTTAAAATAAAAATTTAAAAATATATATAGGTCGGGTGCGGTGGCTCATGCCTGTAATCCTAGCACTCTGGGAGGCTGAGGCGGAAAGATCACTTGAGGTCAGGAGTTTCAGACCAGCCTTAGCAAGAGCGAGACCCTATCTCTATTAAAAATAAAAAGAAATTAGTAGGACAACTAAAAATATATAGAAAAAATTAGCAGAGCATGGTGGTGCATGACTGTAGTCCCAGCTACTCGGGAGGCTGAGGCAGAAGGATCGCTTGACCCAAGTAGTTTGAGGTTGCTGTGAGCTAGGCTGATGCCAAGGCACTCTAGTCCAGGCAACAGAGCAAGACTCTGTCTCAAAAAAAAAAAAAAAAAAAAAAGAAAAAAAGAAAAATTTAAAAATATATTTTAAAAAGCTGACTCATTCAAATTATTTCAAATAGTGATTTAAATATATGTTCTGCTAAATATTATTATTTTTGTTTTTTTCCTACAGTAGTGACTTTGAAATAACTTCATGATACAACAACCGTAAGTATTTTTGTCACTTTTTCTGCTGACTCAACTTTTTTCTCAGAAATGTACTATCTTAAATACTCAGGAAAACATTTGATATTTAAAGCTTATATGTTAGTGTTATGTGTATGTGTTAGTATTTTATAAAAATTGAAAGTGTTTTCCCTCTTGTACAGAATTGTTGAATGCTTTACATTTCCATGTTTTAGCAAAGTAAGTGTTAAAGTGTGATTTGACTTTTGGCACATATCTCTGCCTCCTCCACAAGCCTAAAAGTGACACTATAGTTAGCAGTTAAAAGCTAAGACACTGGTTCAACTCCTGAGTTTGTTACTTCCCAATTATGTGTTCTTCGTCAATTTACTTAAATACTCTGGACCTCAATTTTCTTATCTGTAGTATAAGAATCATGATAGGACTGAATTCACTAATTCATGTGAAACAGTCTCTCAGTATGAGGCATTATAAAGTAAAGGAAATGGCTCTATTTGACTCACGAATTGGAATGTTTCATGGTTTAAAGCATCAGTCCCCCACTTTTTTGGCACCAGGGACCAGTTTCATTCAAGAAAATTTTTCCATGGAAGAGTAGGGAGGGAGGATGGGCTTGGGATGATTCAAGCACATTACGTTTATTGCGCAGTCAAACCTTTCTGCTAATGATAATCTGTATTTTGTAGCCCAGGGCTAGCATCACCGCCTTAGCTCCACCTCAGATCATCAAGCATTAGAGTCTCAAAAGGAGTGTGAACCCTAGATCCCTCTATGCCAGTTTACAGTAGGATTCGAGCTCCTATGAGAATCTAAGGCTGTAGTTGATCTGACAGGAGGCGGAGCTCGGGCGGTGAGAAGAGCAATGGGGAGCAGCTGTGAAAACAGATGAAACTTCTCTTGCACCTGCTGCTCACCTCCTGCTGTGCCGCCAGGTTCCTAACAAGCCATGGACCCTGGTGTGCGGTCTGTGGGGGCAGGGGGACCACAGATTTAAAGGATTTATCTTCTGTGTGAGTAATATACACACCCACATTCACTGGGGGATTTCCTATAGTAATTCAGAACCGTCTGCACCCTGATGTAGCAAGAAAAGCCTGTGAGCAGTACTGTCAGTTCCAGACTCTCCTTTGCTCTACCAGTGTAACTATAAAATCACTAAGAAAATTTCAGACTGGTTGGTGGTTCATATGAGTCGGATTGTACAGCCCAGTTCTTTCTGTTATCTCATTGACCCATAAATTGTGCTAAGTAATTATTTATTGATTACATGAATGAATAAGTAGATATTTATTTTGCTTTTAAAAAAATAAATATAAAATAAACAAAATTGACTGTATTTATCAATTGCCAGAAAGAATTAATTCATATGAATAGCTTTAATAACTTTGTCTTTTGTACTTTTGCTATTTTAATTTTTAAATAAAAGTAAATAATGTTTTCCATCATCATATGTATTAAATCACTATCTTTACCATATTGATCAATTTGGGCATCTTTGACTACAGACATATGAATATATTTCTGGACCTCTATTTTTTTTATTGATCTATTTGTTTACTCTTATGCTAATACTATATCTTTAATTATTATAGCTTTATAATAAGTCTTGAAGTTATGTAGAGTATGTTCTCCACCTTTAACTTTCTCTTCCAAATTTTTAGCCATTCTGTAACTTTTGTATTTGTATTAAATTTCAGAATCAGCTTGTTGATTTCTCCAAAAAAAAAAGAAAGAAAAGAAAAGAAAAAAGAAAAGAAAAGAAAAGAAAAAAAAAAGACAATGAATTAAGTCTATAGGACAATTTAGGGATAATTTCATAATATTGAGTCTCTAAATCAATGATCATGGTCTATTTCTTCATTTACTTAAGTTTTCTCTAATTTCTCTCAGCAATGTTTTGCAATTTCTAGTCCTCAGAACTTTTCCATATTTTGTCAGTTATCACGAAATATTTCATGTTTGTTGATGCTACTGTAAGTGATATTTAAAATTTTTCAATTTCTGATATTTCCTTGCTGGAGTACTGATTTTTGTGTATTGCTATTGTATCCTTTTTCCTTGCTAAACTCACTTGGTAGCTCTAGTAGATTTTTTTTATGGATTCCTTAAGATTTTCTATGTGCACAAACTTGTCAACTGTGAATGAAGACAGGTTTATTTCTTCCTATCCAGTCTATATGACCTTTATTTCTTTCCCTTGTCTAGTTCTACAAATGAATACTTAACAGTTCATTTGTGAATAGATATAGTTGTTAAATCAAACTGAAATATCACATTACAAAGCTTCCCTACTTACACTGCTAGTTTACTTGAGTTCTTAGTATGCATTACAACACTGCAACCTAACTTAGTGGGTAAGCAAACTGAAAACCTAATCTGGGGCGGACTTCTGTAACAACACCTGTCGCAGGCAATCACAGCAGCCATGCTTCAACCACTCACAGGCAGCCAACTGTTCAAACCTGTTTGAATAAGGCAAATGCTGAGTTGTAACCAATCCAGCTGTTTCACTTCCATTTTCTGTATGTAACTTTCTTTTTCTGTCCAATAATCTCCAATCATGCAGCAGCCCAGGTTCTCTCTGAAATCTGCTGTGATTCTGAGGGCTGCTCAATTTGCAAATCATTTTTCCTTGCTCAAGTAAACTTTAAATGTATTTTTTTAAAAATTCAGGATATTGTGGGGGTACTTCAAATGTAATTTTTCTAAAGTTTTTTTCTTTTAACACATCAAAACTGGAAAAGAACTTCTTGGGTGCCCAATGATAGGAGAAAAGTTTTAGAATTTCACCATTAAATAAAATTTTGTCTGATCTAAAAAGTGTTTTATTTTTATTCTTTGTTTTTATTCTACAAGTCTGTTCTCTAGTCTGAGATAATTTTATGTTTGGTTAAGGCAAGTTTTGAGGTTACTTATTTTTTTCATATGGCTATCCCACTTGTTCTGACAGAATTTTTTTTTAAAAACCACTCCTTTCTCCTTTGTATTACCTTGTCACTTTTGTTGAGAATCAGTTAACCATTTATATGTATTTCTTAATCTTACATTCCGTTGTTCTGTATTTCTATACATATACCAATACTACACCATTTTAATTAAGGTCATTTTATAGTAAGTCTTGGAATCAGGTTGTGTGTCTTCCAATTTTGTTTATTTATTTCAATATTATTTGAGCTCTTCTAGGTCCTTTGCATGTCCACTAAATATTTAGAATAACTTGTCAATTTCTACAAAAAGTAATAGTCTTCCACAGTATTGATTGAGATTGTACTGCATATAGATTGATTTATGAATGATATTTTTAAAGTTCATTTAATGAACAAAGTTATCATTTCTTCTTATAATCATCATCATACTCCATATAATGTATATAATAATAAAATTCAGTATAAAAAGGACCCATAGTCATTGGTATAAAAATATTATGATCCATCAAATGACAATGAGGTATTTCTGGAATTTGGGTCAGATGATGATTGAAGGGTTTGTTTGCTGTCCTTAGAAACCATAAAGATCATTGACTATATATACACAAACTTTTGAAAACGTAACATCAAATATACTTTTTAAAGCAACCAAACAAGGAAAGATACTTCAAATTAAACAAAACAAAAGGCTAGGTCTTTTTTTAGGGAAAAAATCAGGAATTTATAAATGAAAAGGAGTCCGAAGAGGAATATAGCAATTATAAGAACATGATGGTAGTGGGCAAGAAATATATCTTGTAAGCAATCAGCTTTGGCTCACAATCTTTCAGGTAAAGTTTTTCTGAGCTCAAGAGGTTAAAAATCCCTGCCAAGGTAAGAGATAGCAGCCAGCAAAGAGTACTAATTGTTTTTAATTACATTATGTTTAGGTAAGACTTGGCATAAATTACATTTTGCCATCTTTCGAGGGGTAAGGAAGATTATTCCAATCACATTAGATTATTCTAATTATATTATAGTACTCTTTAATAGTTGGTAACCCCTGAAAGTTGTCTGGCTCACCTATTTCCTTATCACACTGAACATTGCCTGCAGTCAAAACTGAGTTGCCTCTACCTATTTTTTTGCATTCAGAAAACACTCAATGTTACATATCTCATTGACTCCATGTCTTTTACTCAAAGTTTGTAAGGTCACTTAAAAAGCCCCTGACTGATCCATTGGTTAAAAGATCTATGAAAAAAGTCAATAAGGCTAGAGGCATGTACTTTTGGGTAGAACATGACTTTCATTCTGAAGTTTAACTCAAAGGAACTGGTAACAAGAGATCATAAGCACTTTTTACATTGCAGTACAATTCTTCTACCTTCCAGAAGTTACTGACCACTTGATAAAAAACTCAGGGTCCTGGACATGTATCACTTAAGGAAAGTTTAGTCTTCCAAACAGATAGCTTTGAAGTCTCTGACTTTGTCAAAGAACTTGAGGGAAAGAGGTCTGGAGCCTCATCAAAGCTACATAGGTGTCAAATTTGAGGTGCTGATCATAGATAATAGAAGCATTCTTTTGGTGAAGAGATCTTTGTGGGTGATCCTCTACTAAAGCTTTAGTAAGAAAGAATCTGCAACATACATCTTTTTGCTAATTTAACATAAAATGGCCTCTTTCATTGCCCTCTTTCATTAGCATTTCTACATAAGCTTTAATGTAATATAAGGTTGCCTTTAAAGAGTCATGGACTTTTCACTGTTTCATATATTTTTCCTTATCACACTATTGTCTTCAAACTCATTCTAATATTAGGATAAATTGAGTTTGATATTGCTGAACATGGTGTAAAAACATCGTCATACAGCCTAGGGTAGCAATATTCTCACATACTCACTTTTCTTTACTGGATGTGAAAATAATTTATTGCCCCGAAACACTCTTGAATTCCTTGTATGTGACTGCATTAAACAACCCAGTATTTTCCTGTTCTTAATGCTTGTTTTGCCCATTTTTTGTGGAGGACTTTTGCAATACACCTTATGTGCAGCAATGCATTATTGAATTTTTACTATTATGAGATTAAAAGGCCAATATCATTTTAAAGGTCATAACTGACAGGTTATTTGCAATATTTTTATAGCTGTGCAAGGGGAAAAATAATTTGTAGCATCTGTTCACACTGGTAAAAACTGTCTTCAGAAAACATAATTGTAAAAACCTTTCCTATAGTGCAGACTCATAGTTATGCTTACTTGGGGCACTGCCTATTGTCTCAATAATATAAAATCTAGAATGTATTAGTAACTAAAGGGCACAAATTTTGAGCCTCACGTAATCATAGGATTATAAAATGCTTAATTGTCTTTTATTCTGCCCTCACTTTTATCTTATCTGTCCCATGGACATTACATTTTAGTCTTGGTTTCCTAGAAAGCAGAACATAAGGAAACTCTTATAGGCTAAGTATTTATTGTTGGGGTGAAAATCACATGAAAGGAAGAATGTGGGAAAAGAGGGACAGGAAATAAAATGTGGTGTTTTATGAAACTCAGTGAAGTTTCAAAGAAAACAAATATGATTGTTCAGTCATGTCCATGCAATTATTCAACAACACAGAAAGCAGATTAATTCCTTGAGGGAAGGAAGGAAAAGTATTTCTTAGTAATTTTTTCTCACCTTCTGTCTCATATTAATCAAAATCTCTGTAGGTAAATAATTTCCCAAACCTGGCCATTAGGGAGGCAGAAGTTTCCAGATGGACCTGAGTCTAGCCCAGCTGGATCGGGTGCTGGAGTTGCTGCAGCTCTTGCCTAGGAGGACACAATAGTGGCCATTCCTAATACCCATCCTTGTTTCCAGGGCTTCCCTGGGACAGCTTGTGGTATTCAAAGATGAGACACAGTCACTTCAGTCAAGGCTTTGCATTCATTTCTTTCTCTTTGGAGGACAATGAATGAAATCCAACTTCCCATGGGTTGTATATTAACTGAGTCTGTGCAGTTTACCCTTCATACCAATTAGATAGAAATTATGTCTTCTTATGATATGCAAAGCTGTTATTAGAAAAAGAGGCCCTTACTTCTTTCTCAAGAAAGAAGGAACAAGGTCCATCCTTCAATGTAGTTGTCAATTTCAATTTCTTGAAAAGACTTAACAAATGTTGGCAACCAAGATATAGTCCTTGAAGCTGCAGGTGGTTGCAGAACCAAATTTGATATTTATCTCCTGCTTCTTTCACCAAACATTCCAGACTTGCCTCATCTTCGACTAGCACTTTGTCTGGTTTTCACTTGTTTGTCTAATGAGATGATGGAAGCCTCATCTTCTCGGACAGTTAGACTTCAGGCATCTTTCCCTTGTTAGGCCCTGATTGATGATACAACACATTGATGGTTATATACTTGGCATGAAAATACCAAAATATGCCCCAGTGAATGTAAGGACTGTGAAGAAAAAGTAAGAATTCAGAAGTCAGCCAAGAGATGGACATATTTTAAAAAGAAAGGATTTTTCAATTGTGCTGAATGTTGTCAAATAAAATTAGAGATTAAAGACTTCTTTTAAGTTTTTAATCTTAAAACCTTAATCTTTAAATGGATTTCAAACCCATTTTTCAATTGTGCTGAATGTTGTCAAATAAAATTAGAGATTGAAAAATTCTTTTAAATATCATAATATAAAGGTCTTACAAGATATTGCTATAGCAAAGCAATGCATTGGACTTCTAAGGGAAAAATGCAGATAAATTAACTGAAGGGCAAATAAGAAATGTGAAGGTGAAAACATTCTAAGTCTACTATGATTCCTTACAAATAAATATTCATTTTGTAGTAATTTTTTATTATATTTTATACCTTGACATCAGATATAACTATTTCATATTTTAAAAAACAAATGCTAATTTCCTTCATATTTGCTTTACCAATATGGCTTATTCTTTTAGTATTTTCATCTCATTTCACTTACTTTTGATTTTAAAAAGTATATATCATGAATATTGAACCATTGCTATTTTACTACTTAATTAACTTTTCTATTTTCTTATCCTATCATTGTAGGTCCTCTAATAAAAACAGAATTAATAATCAATATTGAGATAATCTATTTGACCTATATTATTTCATTGTATCCTCATAGTGATCTGATACAAATATAAACCAGTTTTACTTTGACTTTACAGATGAGTAATCTGAAATTCAATGTGACAAAATATATAAGTAGTAGAAGTGGATTTCAAACCCATTTGTTCTGATTATATAATTGTTTTCTTGACCATACCTCTCTATTTAATCCTTATCAATCAACTTTCTGCCATTCAAATTCCTCCTACATTTGAGTATCCCATGAATTAACTATTCTAAGATGGAATGACTTGAAGTAACCTCTATGGTGCTGTTATCTTCCTTTCTTAGCTGTTGATCTTGGATTACACTTCACTAGAATCATCTAGACATAATATTCACAGGCATTGTATTTTTCAATTGCATTGTCATTTTCTATTTTAAAACTCAAATGTGTGCTTCTTTGTTCTCAATTCCAAAGGATGAGTACTCTTTCCTTTTGTAAACTTATACTCCCAGTCCCTGCATTGGAGTCTATCCTCTCCTCTCTGCTTCAGTACTGAAATGTTGCTCTAGTTTAGGACATTCTCCCTTCTAAATTTTTAGTTCTCTTATCGGTCACTCTTTTGTTTCTACATATAAAAACATAGTATTGCCCACATTAAATGAAAAATGACAACAAAATTCTCAAACCTGTATATTCCTGTGACAACTGAGCTATACATTTATTACTCATTTTTTAATAAAACAACAGTCTCTATAAACCACCTCCTTTTATTCAAATTTCCTCACCCAGACTCTTCAGTCTTGTGGAAATAGGTATGTTTTTCTGTTGGGAAGCTTTAACCAACATCACTGATAATCCCCTAATTGCCAAATGTAATGGAATCTTTACATTTCTTACTTTATCTGATGTTTGTTGTATCAGGCATTATTAACCATTTTCATCTTCTCTAAACTTTTTACTTCCTTCTATTTAAATTTTGTCATGGTTCACCTTACATCACTAGGAAATGTTCCTCTCAAGATCTTTTATGGTTTCTCTAGCTCTGTTTAAACTTGAGCATTGAATTAAACAGGAAACTTTTAAGTATTAGTAATTGTGTTATACAGACTCCACATTACATGTTCTCCCATTCTTTTTTTTTTTTTTTTTTGGTGGGTCTCTTTTCACTCTACACATGCTAGAACCTATGTATGTTGGAACTTTTTTCTTGTTTTATTCTTTGATGTATACCCAGCCCCTAGCCAGACACACAGTAGATACTCAAAATACTTGTTAAGAAATAAATTAATTAATTAGGAATATGAAACCACATTAACCATATGAATTTAGCGACCATCAAGAAACTAATATGCTCTATAGGACTCTTAAGCTTATCATGTCATTTTTCTCACTACAAAGCTTTTCTTCTTTTGTACTTGATATTGTAGGTCTTAACACATTCATATATTCATTTATGTATCCATGCTATTTTTGATGTGCATTTAGGTTGTTTCCAATTTGGGGCTATTATATATAGTGTCAATATCAATCATTTTTGGAAAAAAATATACATATAAATATTTCTCTATATAGGTATTACTTAACTAAAAGTGGAACTTTTGGATTACATGGACTATAATTGTTCAATTTTAGTTTAGTACTTAACATTTCTCCAAAATAGTTGGGCCAATTTCTACTAGATGTTCAGTTGCTCCATATGCTTGCCAACACTTGGTACTGTTTATCTTTTCATTTTATAAATCTGGAATATAAGTGTGAAAGATTTCTTAAACTTAGGAACTAATAACCATAGAGAAAAAAATAGCAGGGTAGCATGAATGAAAGGCTTTCTACTAATAAAAGACACTATTAACAGGCTAAAAAAGCAAGGTTTAGCATGAGAAAGTATATTTATTATACATATATTTACAAGGCACATGTAAAAACTTATTTCAAAATTTAATACATTTGTTAATAAAAGTGAAACATCCTGGACAAAATGAACAAAAGACTTGAACAGATTTTTTTTTTAATTTCAGCATATTATGGGGGTACAAATGTTTAGGTTATGTGTATTGACTTTCCCTCCCTTCACCTCTATAAACAAGGATTTCCAAATAATCAATAAATACGTGAAAAATTGCTTAACTTTGAGGTCAAGGAAAGGTAAATTAATACTTTATACCCATGAGAATGGCTAACATGAAAAAAATATTGTCTTTGTTTCTGCTTAGATTCTAAAGTCATACCAAAGAAACATATGTTTAACTTTTGGCTCTATATTTCTTTGACTCTAGAGATAATATAAATTTGAAACCCAAATCCTACCCTACAAAATGGCAGATTTGTGATTATAAATTCTCTTGAGAGGTTTTCTCTCCTTCTTTATCTAGGGCTCCGGCCATTTTGGAAGATTTCTCTTGTGTTAAAAACATGTACTTATTATTTTTTTCTGGCTAATTTTTTCCATGAGGCTGTAGCCCTTTCAGGGTTCCAGATTCGTTGAGTATATTGATTCCAGGTGATCATCTTCTGCTGGTCCAATATATTTTCTCCTATTCATACTAAGGCACTTCCAGTCCAGGGGTCTGAGATAAATCTTACCTTCACATGATCTCAGGCCAGCTATGGTTTTATCAGTAGTTCACCTGTCTGACTTTCAGTTCATTTTCATTCCCACTTCCCTCTTTCCTGGTTTGAAACTAAGTGTTAGTAGTTGGATTTGAGTCTGATCTGAAAATATCTGCTTATCATTCCACCTGAAAATGTGTATGAAGATCAAATTGCAGCATAGAATATGTAGAATGAGAAAAGAATATAAGTAAGATAAAATATACAAGAATACCTACATATAAGAGGCAGATGAAGGAAGAAAACTACACAAGGATGAAAAAGGAAGAGTAGAAAAGATTAAAAGTTGGAAATTCTCAAGTTAGTTGTTGATGAAAAAATAGAGGAAGAATAAGATAATTTAGGTGAGGTTTGCTACTAAGCAGAAGTTTTTTCCCCCTCTTACTTTTTTTTCTTTTTTCTTTTGGCATATTATGGGGGTACAAATATTTAGGTTACGTATATTGCCCTTTTGCCAACTAAGTCAGAGCTTCAAGAGTGTCCATCCCCCAGACGGTGTGCACCACACCCATTAAGTGTCTATATACCCATCCACCTCCTAACTGCCTGACACCTTATGAATGGTATTACTATATGTGCACTTGAGTGTACATCAGTTAAAACCAATTTGATGGTGAGTACATGTGGTGCTTGTTTTTCCATTTTTGGGATACTTCACTTAGTAGAATGGGTTCCAGCTCTATCCAGGGCACAAGAGGTACTCAATCACCATTGTTTTTTGTGGCCGAATAGAGCTCCATGGTATACATATACCATATTTTATTAATCCACTCAAGTATTGATGGGCACTTGGGTTGTCTGCACATCTTTGCAACTGTGAATTGTGCTGCTATAAACATTCTAGTGAAGATGTCTTTTTTATAGAATGTCTTTCGCTCTTTTGGGTAGATGCCCAGTAATGGGATTGCTGGATCAAATGATAGTTCTACTTGTATCTGTTTGAGATGTCTCCATATTTCTTTCCACAGAGTTTGTGTTAGTTTGCAGTCCCACCTGCAATGTTTGAGTGTTCCTATCTCTCCGCAATTATGCCAATGTTTATTGTTTTGGTACTTTTTGTTAAAGGCCATTCTCACTAGAGATAAGTGATATCTCATTGTGGTTTTGATTTGCATTTCTCTTATGATTAGAGATGTTGAGCATTTTTTTCATATGTTTGTTAGCCATTAATCTATCTTCTTTTGAAAAGGTTTTATTCATGTCCTTTGCCCACTTTTTGATAGAGTTGTTTGATTTTTTTTCTTGCTGATTTTCCTGAGTTTTATATAGATTCTTGTCCTTTATCATATGTGTAACATGTGAATATTTTCTCCCATTCTATTTGCTCTCAGGATAGTTTCCTCAGCTGTGCAAAAGCTTTTTAACGTGATCAGGTCCCATTTATTTATTTTTGTTGTTGCTATGATTGCCCTTGGGGTCTTCTTCAACAAAGTTTTGATTGATTTTAGGGGGTTTGAACATGATCAAATGCTGATGAGGAGTCTCTTTAAAAAGAAAGTCTGGGAAATAGTCAATAGAGAGAGGAAAAAGTAATCAACCGAGTTTTCCAAGATACTGTAAAATACATGTTAGGAAACTGCAGAAGGCTGCATTTTTATGAGAACTTTTATCTGTATGTGGAGAAAGAAGTTTCACAAGAGTGAGCCATTGTAAAATGTTACTATGACATTCCCTCAGACATATCTCTGCACCTGTCATTGGAGAAGCATTCTACAACTATTCTTCAACATGTATCTTGAAGTTCTTTCTACACTATCCTTTCAGGTGAAAGTGTATTAGTAAAAGTTTGAGGAAATACATCTGCTGATGGGAAGTCTGTTTACTATCAATCTTATCTTTTTCCTCATTCCTGTTGCATTAAAGAAAATCTCAATTAAAAAAAAAAACTTTTTTGCAAAGAGTAAGCAAAAACCTGCTCTTTGATCATTAAACTTGATATATTGGTATGTATTTAAAAAGATAGTTTTAGAAACTCAAAATTTGCCTACTTTTATAAATTATACCTACTCTCACCCACCTTTGGCACTCAAAGTGACAAGTTAAGAATAGTAGACAGGAATAAGTGCTTGGAATGCAGTTAAATGCAGTGTAAATGGATCCTTTTAAAGGATCACAGTTTTAATGGTTACTTAACCTACACATGACTCCATTTGTCCTACAAAAATAGGGATAATATTTATTATTCATAAAACTTTTTAATATGTTACCTCATTAATCTCCTATCTCTTTGTGTGACCCTGAGAGAGAAAAACTCTAGATCGAATACAAAAGCTTTAAGGCTGGCACTCAATTTTAGATATAGAAACTGATACACCCAAAGGTTTGAGATAAATTGCTATTTCAAGCTTTTATAGAAGTTGCAATCTCTCATAAGCTAGAACTAAAAAATGTGGACTTTTGCCTCACTAAGTTACTTATAATATAATGTTAGCATATGAGGACATGCCAATATAACCGATATTTTATGAAATTGTGGGACTGTAATATGGTATTTGAATGGTATTAGTGTTAAAAGCATTAACTTTAATGAAGAATTTAGAAATTCTCTCTTAACAACCTTATTGGGATATGACTGATTTTAAATGGCTTTTACTCTGTCCTTGGAATTAATATGATGCATGTGACAAAGGCTTGTTCAGTGTTAAGAGAGGATTAGATGAAGGAAATTAATTAAAGCTTCCTTGCAACATTTTCCCCTTGGGCTATTCAATATGCTGAAGTGGTCTGACAGGGTACCATCCTTTCGATAAATCTACTCATTAAATAACTCAATTGGGTTTAAACACACATCCTATTTTTTTTAAATTAGACCATCATTTTTCTCCTTGTCTTTTTAACCTGACCCTATCAAGCCACTGCCACCTCTGTGATTTGTAATTACCTTTTAGCTTCCAATAATAGGACAGCCACAATGTGTGCCCATGTGTTTCTCAGTCCACCAATTCACTTTTCTGAGATTCGTCTTCAATTGAAATGACAAATTTAAGTAGCTTAGGGATATTTATTTAACTGATCTCCTAGACAAATAACCATCTAGGGGATTTCCCAGAATTAAAATCATGGCTATCAGTTATTTTATGTGATATTAGATGGAGCACAATTCTATGAACCTTTGAAAACACTGTTCATATCATACTTTTGTAACTGTAAAAATAATCACCTTTCAATTTTCTATTTTATAAATGAATAGCATCTTTTATATTTAAATTTTCACAAATTATGATTTACTCTAATTTCAAAGCATTGTTATAAATTTAAGTATTATGTATTATAAACAATTATTTATAATATAAATTAAAAATAATATTTACAAAACAACATTTGCTTTTCTTTCTTGAACAAAAAGAGCATTTGGCTATGGCAGTGGTATGTGAAAAGTGAATTGATATATAATAGTCCTTTAAAAATTATATCAAATATGATGTATTTAAGCAAACAAATATAAAGTTCAGAGTTCTTTACTAATTTAATCAAATACAATCCCAGCCTTTAAAATGTTATGGTCCTGCTTTTTCTTTTGATGTTTAGGGTAAAGGAGATAAAGTATAAACCTCTAAAATTATGGTTGGATTGTGAAGCATTTCTCTTTTCTTTGATCAAGATATTATTTTTTACACATAATGTTGATAACCAAAACCAACCTGTAAAAAGAGGAATATTACTTCTATTTAAAATAATTATTTGGATTGAATGAGATAGGAGGAGGTAAAGCAAGTGGGCTGACTAGAAACCTGCAGTGATCGTCCCTTGCACAAGCTTGCACAAGCAAGTTCCTTCAGAAGAACCGAAAATCAAGAGAGCAATCATACAATCACACTGTATCAAGGAAAGTGGCACTGAAAAGGGCAGAAAAGGCAGTCTTGCATTGCCTATGCCATGCTTACCCCATCCCCCTGCAGTGCAGGGCCAGAATGCCTGTAGGAGAGAGAATCTGCCAGGAGGAGGGAGAGTGAAGTGACTGTGGTGATTTGCATTGAAACTCAGTGTTACTCTGGTATATGGGAGCAGGGTAGAATTTGGCCAATGCCCATAGAGGGAGTATTTTGACCAACCCAGCCAGAGGGAAATCCTTCACCCTGGAGCAACCTGAGGCCTGTTTGAAAATCATGAGTCAGTGGGGCCACAAGGGCTGCAGTCTTTGGGCAATTCTTGTGTTTGTGCTGATTTAGAGCCAGTGGACTTGGGATGCACATCATCCAATGAGACGCCAGCAGCTGTAGCACAGCCAGTGCCTGTGGGTTACCCTTTCCTCAACTACAGGCAGTGTGACTCAGGGGCAATCTGTTTTCATTTGAGGAAATGAGAGGAATGTGCTCAAAGGACCTTCTTTTGCAACTTGGGTATCAGCTCAGCCATAATAAAGTATCAACAAAGACTTTTGAGGCTCCTGAGTCCAGGCCTTAGATCCTGGATGCCATTTCTGGACCTACTATGGGCCAGAAGAAAACAGGCTGTCTTGAAGGGAAGGACCAGTCCTGGCAAGATTCACCACCTGCTGACTAAAGAACATTTGGGGTTTGAATCAATATCAGAGGTAGCCGGGAACAGTCACCATTAGCTTTGGGTGAGACTGGGCTGGCTTCAGGTATGACTGGGCACTAGTGCCGATGTCACTCCTCTCCCAACTCTAGCAACCCAGCACAGAGAGTGATGGAAAAGTGTGAGCAACTGTGCTGGTAATTTAGGGAATTCTCTTATATCTTACCCAAGTTCACCAAGGTGTTACCACCAGGACTTTCCCAGAGCCACAGCATTAGTGGATTTGGGGCACCATTAGTGCTAATATGCTATAGCGACCAGAAAGTTAGACCACAATATTCAATTCCATTTAATAATTCAGAAAGCATTCTCAAGAGGAATGGGTTCAAACAACCCCAGACTGTAAAGATTAAAATAAATACCTAACTCTTCAATGTCCAGATATTGATGAACATCCATAAGCATAAAATATCCAAAAGATATGACTCACCAAAAGAACTAAATAAGCTATCAGTGACCAATCCCAGAGCAATGGAGATACTTGACTTTTCACAAAAAGAATTCAACATAGCATTCCTAAGGAGGCACAATAAACTTCATGACAACAAGGGGAAGGAAATCAGAAGCATATCAGAGAAATTTAACAAAGAGATTAAATAATAAAAAAAGAAATCAAGCTGAAATTCTAGATTTTAAGAATTCAACTGACAAACTGAGAAATGCATCAAAATCTCTGAAAAGCAAAATTGACCAAGCAGGAGAGAGAATTAGTGAGGCTGAAAACAGGCTGTTTGGAAATAGACAGGCAAAAGAGAAAAAAGAAAAGAATAAATAAGAATGAAGCATGCATACAAAATCTGGAAAATAGTCTCCAAAGAGCAAATCTAAGAATCTTTGGCCTTAAAGAGGAAGGGAAGAGAAAAATTGGCATAGAAAGTCTATTCAAAGAAATAATAAAAGAGAACTTTCCAAACTCAGAGAAAGATATCAATACTCAGGTACTAGAAAGTCATAGAACACCAAGAAGATTTAACCCAAACAGGTTACCCACCTCAAGGCATTTAATAATCAAGCTCCCAAAGGTCATGGATAAAGAAAAGGTCATAAAGAAAGCAAGAATAGGAAAAAAAAAAAAGAAACTTATTAAGAAGCTCCAACATATCTGGAAGTAGGCTTTTCAGTGGAAACTTACAGGCAAGGAGAAACTGACATGACATGTTCAAGGTGTTGAAGGAACAAACCTTACCTCTAGAATACAATGTCATGCAAAAACATCATCCAAACATGAAGGAGAAATAGAGTTTTCGAGACAAACAAAAGCTGAAGGATTTCATCAACACCAGACCTGTCCTAGAAGAAATACTAAAAGAAGTTGTTCAATCTGAAATAAAAAGACATTAATGAATAATAAGAAATATTCTGAAGGTATACAACTGACTGGAAACGTAAGAACACAAATACAGAATACTCTTATTGCTGTAATTGTGGTGCATAAACCACTTATATCTTGAGTAGGAAGATGAAAATATAAATTTATCAAAAATAATAACAACTTTTTAAGAGCTAGATAGTATACAAGATATGAATTTAAAGAACAATGAGTTAAAAACAATGAAGGATACGGTTTAAGGGAAGAACTTATGTTAGATTTCTTTTTGCTTGTTTGTTTGTAAGCAGAGTTGTCATATGTTGAAAACTACTAGTAGCAAAATGTTCCTTTGCAATCCTCAAATCAAAAAACCTACAAATAATACACACACAAACCCAAAAATAAAAAAAAACAAGAAATTGATTCATACTACCATAGAAAAATACTTTTAACAAAGGAAGACAAGAACAAAGTAAGAAAGAAAAGGAAAATCACAAAAAATCCATAAATCAAATAACAGCATGTCAGTAGTAATCTTTACCTATCAGTAATAACATTTGAATGTCAAAGGATTAAACTCTCAAATCAAAAAAACATAGAGCAGCAGAATGGTTAAAAAACAAGAGAAAATATTATGTTGTCTGCAAGAAACCCACTTCACCTATACAGACACGTATAGACTGAAGAAAAGAATGGAAAAAGATATTACACACAAATGGAAACCAAAAAAAAAAAAAAAAAAAAAAAAAAAGCAGGAATAGCTATACTACTAACAGATAAAATAGATTTCAAGACAAAAGCTGTTAAAAGAGACAAAGAAGGTTATTATATAATAATAAAGAGATCAATTCAGCAAGAGGATATAACAGTTCTAAATATATATGGACCCAACACTGGATACCAAGATAAATGCAGCAAATATTATCAGAGCTAAAGAGAGAAATAGACCCCAATACCATAATTTTTGGAGACCTCGATGCTTCACTGTCAACCCTGGACTAACCGCCCAGACAGAAAATCAAAAATGAAATTTTGGACTTAATATGAATTATAGACCAAATGGAGCTAATAGATATTTACAGATTGTTTCATCCAACAGCTCCAGAATTCCTGTTCTTCTCAATTCATGGATCATTCTCAAAAATAGGCCATATGTTAAGGCACAAAACAAGTCTTAAAAAATAAAAAAAGTAAAAAAAAAAAAAATGAAATCATGCCAACTTTTTTCTTTGACCACAATGGAAAAAAAGGTAAAAGTCAACCATAAGAGTAACATTGAAAAATATACAAACAAATGAAAACTAACAATATGCTCCTGAATGACCAGTGGGTCAATGAAGAAATTAAGAAGGGAGTTAAAAACTTCTCAAAACAAATGAAAATGAAAACACAAAATATCAAAATTGATCAAATACAGCATAAGCAGTAACAAGAAGAAAGTTTATAGCAATAAATGCCTACATCAAAAAGGTAGAAAAGCTTCAAATAAACAACCTAACAATGTATCTCAAAAAATGAGAAAAATAAGAGCAAAGCAAACCCCAAATTAACAAAAGAAAAGAAATAATAAAAATCAGAACAGGAATAAATGAAATAAAAAAATATACAAAAGACTAATGAAAGAAAAAGTTGGTTTTATTGAAAAGATAAACAAAATAGATACAGTTTTAGCCAGGTTAATTAAGAAAAGAGAGAAAAGATCCAAATAATAAAATCAGAAATGAAAAGGTGACATTAGAACTGACTATACAGAAATCTAAAGAATCTTTAGAGAGTACTATGAGCAATAAATTGGAAAACCTAGAATAAATGGATAAATTCCTAGACACCTACAAAAAACCTACCAAAATGAACCAGGATGGAATTCAAAACCTGAATAAACCAATAACAGTAGCTAAATAGAAGTAGTAATAAAAAGTCTCCCATCAAAGAAAAGCCTAAGACTGGATGGATTCACTTGCACAATTCTACCAAGCATTCAAAGAAGAACTGATACCACTCCCTCTTAAACTATTCCAAAAATTCAAGGATGAGGGGATTTTCCCAAACTCATTCTACAAGGCCTGTATCACTCTGATCCCCAAACCACACACACACACATACACATACACACGCACAACTATAGGCCAATATCTCTGATGAATATAGATACAAAAAGTCTCAAAAAAGTACTAGCAAACCGAATTCAACAACACATTAAAAAGATTATTCATCATGATCAAGTGAAATTCACCCCAAGGATGAAAGGATGTGTCAACATACACAATTCAATCAATGTGATACATCATACGGATATGATGAAGGACAAAAAACCATATTATTATTTTATTTGATTCTTAAAAAGAATTCAATAAAAATTCAATATCACTTCATGATAAAAAGGAATAAAATTGGGTATAGAAGGAACTTAACATAATAAAAGTCATATATGACAGACCCACAGCTATACTGAATGGGGAGAAACTGAAAGCCTTTCCTTTTTGATCTGGAACAAGACAAGAATGTCCACTTTCACAACTGTTACTCAGCATAATACTGGATATCCTAGCTAGAATAATAAGACAAGAGCAAGAAGTAAAGGGCATCCAAATTTAATAGGAATATGTAAAATTATCCCTGTTTGCAGATGGTAAGACCTTACATCTAAAGAAAGCTAAAGATTCTACCCAAAATCTGTTAGTAGTAATAAAAAAATTCAGTAAATTTGCAGGATACAAAATCAACATACAAAAATCAGTAGCATTTCTATATGCCAACTCTCAACAGTCTGAAGAAGAAACCAAGAAAGTAATCCCATTTACAATTGTTACCATTATTAATAAAATAAAATTCCTGGATAGAGCTGGAATTCAAAACCTGAATAAACCAATAACAGTAGCTAAATAGAAGTAGTAGTAAAAAGTCTCCCATCAAAGAAAAGCCTAAGACTGGATGGATTCACTTGCACGATTCTACCAAGCATTCAAAGAACTGATACCAATCCCTCTTAAACTATTCCAAAAATTCAAGGATGAGGGGATTGCAATCCCCAAATCAAAAAACCTACAAATAACACACACACAAAAATAAATAAATAAAAAAACAAGAAATTGATTCATACTACCATAGAAAAATACTTTTAACAAAGGAAGACAAGAACAAAGTAAGAAAAAAGTATCCCAAGAAAGGAAAAACAAGCACCACGTGTACTCACCATCAAATTGGTATTAACTGATCAGCACCTAAGTAGACACATAGGAATTACATTTATTGGGTATTGGGCAGGTGGGAGGAGGGAGGAGGGGACAGGCATATACATACACGAAGAGTGAGATGTGTACCATCTGGGGGATGGTCACGCTTGAAGCTCAGACTTGTGGGGGGAGGGGGGCAAAGGCATTATATGCAACCTTAAAATTTGTACCCCCATAATATGCTGAAATAAAACAAAGAATAAACTTAACCAAAGAAATGAAGGATTTCTATAATATAACTATAAAACATTCTTAAAAGAAGTTGAAGAGGACACCGAAAAATGAAAATATTATTTTATGCTCATGGATTTAAAGAATCAGTATTGTTAAAATGTCCATACTGCTCAAAGCAATCTTCAGATTGAATGCAATCCCCATCAAAATACCAATGATATTCTACACAGAAGTAGAAAACATAATCCTAAAATTTATATAGAACCAAAAAAAGACCCAGAATATCCAAAGCCATTGTGAGAAAAAAGAACAAAAAACAAGAGATATCACATTACCTGACTTCACATTATACTACTTAGCTGTAGTAACCAAATCATGGTCCTGCTATACAAACAAACACATAGACCCATGGAACAGAATAGAGAACCCAGAAGTAAATCCACATTTCTATAGTGAAATTGTTTTCAACAAAGCTGCCAAGAACATACAATGGGGAAAAGAACAGTCTCTTCAATAAATGGTGGTGGGAAAATTGTATATCTACATGCAAAAAAATGAAACTAGACCCTTATCTCTAGCCATATACAAACATCAAATCAAAATAGATTCAAAACTTAAATATAAGATATGAAACTCTGAAACTACTAAAAGAAAACATTGGTAAATGCTTCAGGACATTGGTCTGGGCAAGGACTTCTTGAGTAATACCCTCAAAGTATAGGCAACCAAAATAAAATTGGACAAATGGGATCATATCAAGCTAAAGAGCTTCTGCATAGCAATGGAAACAATCCACAAAGTGCAGAGACAACCCGCAGAATGGGAGAAAAGAATTCATAAATTACCCATCCAAAAAGAGATTAACAACTAGAAAGAGATTAACAACTAGAATATATAAGGAAATCCAACAACTAACTCAAAAGGAAAAATTCAAATAATCTTATTAAATAATGGGCAAAGTTTCAGGATAGACATTTCTCAAAAGAAAATATATAAATGCCCAATAAGTATATGAAAAAATGCTCAATGTCATTAGCCATCAGAGAAATGCCTGTCAAAGTATACTGCAATGGGCTATCACCTCACTCCAGTTAAAATGTCTTTTATAAAAAGACAGGCAATAAGTAGTAATGCTAGTGAGGATATGGAGGAAGGGGAAGCCTCACACACAGTTGATGGGAATATAAATTAGTGCAGCCACAATGGAAAAAGGTATGGAGATTCCTCAAATAAAACTAAAAATAGAGCTACCATATGATCCAGCCATCTCACTGCTTGGTATATATCCAAACAGAGGAATTTTGTATATCGAAAAGATATCTACACTCCCATGTTTATTGCAGTATATTCACAATAGCTAAGATATCCATTGTTTAAATCACTATAGAATTGACAGTTTCATTCTTTCATGAATCACTTTCAAATTTTGAAATAACCATGATAATATACCTGATGTCTCAGATTAAACATTTAAAATAAGTCTAAATACAAATTTGGTCTAGTAAAATACAATACAGTGTATTTCAGGATCATGACAATTGAGATACGATAGCTATTGGTTCTAAAATAAAGTTCTACAAATGCATTATTTAATGAGATTCAGAAATATTATAACACATTCATGCAAAATTTTACTAAAATGATTAGTGAGAAGCACAGTAATTTAACTTTTAAAAACATGTGTGCATAATATTTTATTGCAAAAAGGATCAGAACATTAAAATTCTTATATAAATTTAAATTCTCTATCATGTCATACATAATAATGAATGCTGTATTTTACCTACTGAAAATGTGAATTGTACTATTTTAAGGTTTCCTTTAAGAAAACATAATCTCAGTTTCTTTATAGTGTTTCTGATAAATGGATAAAAAGTATAACTACAATTGCTAACTTTATCTCATTTTGCTTGGACCTTAGAAAAAGTTTAAGTTCTAAAAACAAAAGTCTGGTTTTTTTTTAAATAAATAACAGTGTTTGGATTAAATAACCTAGAAATTGTCTTTGAGCTCATTTTTAAAATAAAATTAATCTCAAATAATTCCAATTATTAAAGGTAGTATCTTATTATATTCAAGTCCACCATTTACAGTAAAATTGAGGTATTAAATTGGCAACTGACAGGAAGCCCCAAACACTAAGGTTATTTCCACAGTGTTTGCCTAGATTAGGTGGGCATTCTACTATGATGTAGTTCTCAGAATTTACTGTAATTTTTTTTTATTTCAAAATATTAAGGGGGTACAAATGTTTTTGTTACATGGATAGTTTTTAGAATGCTTGAGTCAGGGACATTAGGGTGCCCATCAGCTGAATAGTTAGTGTTCATTGTAGCTTTTAGGTAAGTTTTTACCCCTTCTCCCCATCTTCCTCCTTGATTTCCAATGACTTTTATTTCCTTCTGTGCTTAATTTATCAGTTTTCTGCAATAGGATTTTTTAATACGTAATTCTTACAGCACTTTCATCAGACTCTGCAAGGATTCGTTTCAAATACAACTTCCTGGTTCCCACCAGAGACCAAATGAATTATAATCTATGTGATAGAGCATGAATTTGCATTACTAACTTGTTAAAGTGATACGTACATTAAGTTTGAGAATGCACACAAATTCTTAAATCCAAATTAAAAATATGTTTACCATTTGATCCAGCAGTCCCACTACTGGATATCTACCCAAAGGAAAAAAAAGACAGTCTATGAAAAAGACATCTGCACTCAAATGTTTATAGCAGCATAATTCATAATTGCAAAGAAGTGGAAACAACCCAAGTGCCCATCAATATATGAGTGGATTAATACAATGTGGTATATGTATACCATGGAGTGCTACTCAGCCATAAAAATGGTGATTAATACCTCTTATATTATCCTGGATGGAGTTGGAGCCCATTCTTCTAACTGAAGTATTCCAAGAATGGAGAAGCAAACACCATATGTACTTACCATCAAATTCGTAGTAATCGATCAAAACTTAAGTGCACATATGAAAGTCACATTCATTGGGTGTCAGGCAGGTGGGAGGGGGGAGGACAGAATAGGTAAACTCACACCTAACAGGTGTGATGTGTGCTATCTAGGGGATGGACATGCTTGTAGTTTTGACTTGGGCAATACAAAGGTAATTTATGTAACCAGACTGTTTGTACCCAGATAATATTCTGAATTTTTTCAAAAAAAATATGTTTAAATATATCAATTAGTTCACATATAGAACAAGATGACCAAATGGGGATAAAATTGTTGATGTAACAAATACTTTGAGTATAAATGAAAAAGTTTAAAAGACTAAAGTTGTGCCAGGAACATGGACCAGCTCGATGATTTTCAAGCTTGCCAGGAGAGTTAGGAGTTAAATCATAGACAACTATATTTTTTCTACACAATCTGCTGAATGACAACCTCTTGGGACAAAGTTTGGTAATCAATATATTTAACAATCTCATCTGGTGACATGTATTATCAAGGAACTTTGGAGTATACTTCCTAGAGTATTCCCAGGCTGGCAGTATAAAATAATCATAATTTTGACATTAAATGTGAAGGTCTCTGAATTGCTAGTGTGGCATTTTATTCTTAGTTATTGAAAATATTTTAATCTTTTAAATCATGTTCTTGATAGTTTTTGACACCCTGTATGTCCTTGTGTTTTACTTAGAATTGACTTAATACTTCCTGTTGCTGCTCTTGTTTTGACCCTAGATTGTTTTAATGAAGAATAATTAATATACTCTATACTTATACAACCTAATCTGTGAGCTACTCTAATCTGGCTATAATATGTTCCTATATGCATTTGCAAGGGTTTCTTTGTATACACAAACACATTAATACTAGTTAAAAGGGACATATTTCCTACAAATTTAATATCATGAAAGATGTACATACTTTACATCATAAATAGACCTAGAAATGATTACATTTGTTAACACATACACAAGTGTGATTGATTCCGAAGTTATAATTTAGGAAACAATGTAAGAAACACAAATGAAAAAAGAAAATCTACAATTAGTAATTGCTCACTAAAGCAAATAGTATGCAATAACTAAAGTTCAGCTCTATACATTCATAGTTCATTATAATTCATATAAAACCAAAGCAGCAGATCCTTAAAAGATTATTTTTAAAGAATAAGGTATGGTTTAGATTGAATTAATAGTTCAACCACCTTACCTGTTCTTAGCAAATACATTTGTGTGTGTGTGTCTGTGTGTGTGTCTGTGTGTGTGTGTGTGTGTGTGTGTGTGTGTGTGTGCTGAGAAGAAGAGAACACAAAAGGTAGCACCACATTCTGGTCTTGCTAAAGAAATAGAATGGTATGATTTGGGAGACATACGTTGCAGGAATTGCTTAAGGATATCAAAAAAACCACTAGGTACACAACAAAGAAAAGAAAACTTTTAAATCAGGATACATCTACCTTAGTTACTTGGGATACAATAATAATTCTACATTACTTTTAAAAATTAAGTAATTTATAAAATGAATAGCATTTGAATTTTAAGAAAATTTTGGCCCCAGGAGGAAAAATTTGAGGATAGTTCCAACATATTGTGCCCCAGAGGTTTACATTAAGGGATTCTAAGATTCTATGTAACCTAAAATTCTTAATAGTGCATGTCAATGCAGCAGAGCAAATTTAGTGCAAAGGTGTGAGAACAGGAAAAAAAATAATATTGACAGCAACTACTTCAGGGGCAAAAATATTCACACATAGGCATTCTGATACTTTTATTCAATCAGATTTCAAATATAGAGTCTCTGAGCCTTACTGATCAACTTAAGCTTCATAAGATGAAGAAGTGGTATAATGCAATCAAATGAAATTTAGAAAAAAATAGGATAACTAAATCAAAACACACTGAAATTATAGAAAACTAACTACAAAACACTTAAAGCATTGTGAAAGATAAAAAAAAAAAGGTAGGAAATGGCATAAATGCACCTGCCAGACTGGGTTGTGGAACTCATTGTTAGGACTTGGGGGTAGGAGATACTACAAATGAGGAAAGAAGAAGGTGTTATATATATTTATCTTATATTATGAACGGAATTTCTTTGGTGTCACTGAGAGCCTGTTGTCAAGGTTTAATTTAATATTTAAGCAATTTGCTCTCTGTTAGTCTGTTGCTTTCCTTGATACCATTTCTTTCTCCAGATAGGTCAATAGGGAACTGTACATTATTTGTGTTCAGTCATGATGAGTATGATGGTAGTGATAATCAGAACAAAGATGGTGACTGGCTGTTTCTATGTGTCATGAATTCTGTTAGTAATAACTATAAATATTTTACAAGATGAATTACTTGTCTTAATAAGATCTATATTGTTTATTATAAATAAATAAATAAAACACACCTCTCAATAAGAAATATTAGTTTTGTGGGGGTTTTGAGAAATCTTTCCTTCTTTGCTATATGTAAATGATTTATTTTTTATGAGTTTAAAACTGACTTATTATGAATAAAGAGGAAGCAGAGCTTAGAAAGGTTAACTGGAACAGTAGAGAGAAAAGATTAGTCTGAAAATAAAAACTGTCATTCCCAATCTTCTTCAGCTTAGACTGAAAGAACATATAAATACTTGGCCCTAAGAAAATGGATATGAAGCAACAAATCTAATCCCTAACTCATAATCTCCAAGTGATGTTGAAAACGTAAGACAATACCACTGGTGATGACAGAAGTGTTGCTTGTGAGAAGGGCTGCTGTTTAAGGTATGCTAGCATCTTTGGTAATAAAAATATAAGTTTTGTGTTGGTGAGGGAGGTTTAAAAGATATTAGATGGTGTATCAAACTTCTCTGCACACACACTCACACATGTGCATGTGCAGCAAACCTAAAGCACCCATATTATATCACTGTAGAGACAAAGAATGGATTTCTTTTTGTTAGATCTTCTATGAGTAACAAATTTTTCATTGAAATATCTCCTAAGTAATTTCTGCTTTTAAGTGGAAAGATCCTAAGTACATATTAAAGAATCTTAAGAAACCTAAGGAAAATATTTCAGTCAGAGTGATTTCTTCCATGAAAGGAAATGGTTATAAACCACATCAAGGCAGGAGACTATAGAATGCCTAGATATTGTAGGAACACAAAAATAAGAGTTGATATGTAGAAAAGGCAAACTTCACCAAGGTCTTTTCCTGGACCAAGAGTCTGTATAAAACATTATCTTATTTTAATTGATGACATAATTTCTCTATATTTTAAATTTATATAATTCATCTTAACATTTTTATCCGACACATTTACAGAGTATTCTTACAAATCCTGAAACAGTGTTGTTTCTCTTTAGCTGCTGTTCTACCTCCCTCCCTACACTTCCTCAGTAAAACATATACAAATACTTCCTTGCATTTTATTGTTTTTGAATTTTTAGAAAAAACTAAAAATTACTACCTTATTTAACCTATAAAAAGAAATTTATCATCTTGTAAGACTCAATTTAGGAAGTATTAGTTATTGCCACGTAACTCTACATTTTTCTTGTTCTTTATTTCATTCCATTTTATTTCCTCTCCTCTTTTCACACCCCTTCATAATTCTGTCATCCTTTTGCTCACAGGAAAAAAAAAATGTGGCATTTTAAAATATCAAGTAATATGTGTTATAGCTTTGCTAAACATCTCATCATTGGTTTGTTGCAAGAGATTTATAATTCAGATTTTCATTAAAAAAGAGAAAGAATCAACACCATATGTTGTGCTAAATCCTATGCAGCTGCTGCTACAGCAGCTTAAGAACATGTAAACTGGAAGGCATTCAGCACTTTGTATGATATACAGGACTGTAACTTCCTTCAAATGTTGTGACTTTTTAAAATATTAAGATTAAAATCAAAGAAAGCATGGGAAAATGAAATAACTTAAAAGTGTTCACATTCATTTTATAAAAAAGAGAGTTCTCTTTGAATCAGAAGCTAAATGAGTATCTATAACTGAAATTAAAATACCCAAGTACTCTTGAAATTGAAGTAGAAAAGCAGGCTCAAAGAGGAATTTCCTATATTAATGCATCTCCTCTAGTAATCTTAACTTTATTGCAATGTACTCTTTGCCTAAATATCAATCTAGTTGGCATTTTTATTACAATTCTGCAAATGGAAAGAGAGCAAATGAACCATTTACTGCCTTTATTTTCTGGGTATAATCATGTTTCTGTTTTCCATTCAGTGATAGTCAACTTTTTTATTCCTTCCCACATAAAACATTCTTGAGTATTAATGATCAGTTATAGTAAGAGCTTGATATTGTACCCTGTGCTCATTTATATTACAATGTACACAATGCAAGAGTCAGTTATTTACAAACTTTAGTTGAGAGGTTAGGAAATAATACCCCAGTGGAAAACATTTGCAAATTTTAAATAATGTTTATGGGCCAAGAACATAAAAGACGTAAACACCATTGGGCATATATATCTTAAATTTATTGGATTTAAAATAACAACACTAAAGGAAGAAAATATTTTTTAAAGCACCATAAAATAAGGCTTAGTGATTTTCTTTTTAAGTGTTCAACTTCATATAGAATGCTTTTCCTCCATTTAAAAAAAACACCTCATAATTATGATTATTAGGTTTCCTATATTAATACAAATTTCATCATGGTTGCATGGCTCATGATAAAAACAGAATGAATTCATAAATTAGTGTGAAAAAATATGTTCTTGTGGAGGAACTAAGATAGGTGGCTAATTTTCTTCTACTTAAAAGGATATTATAAGCATAATCTACAGAACAGTAGTCCTTCCAAACAGACACAGAATCTTCAAAAAAATTAGCAAAATTAACCTAGTAATATATAAAAAGAACTTTATATGACCAAGTGGGCTTTATCTAAGGAATGTATATTTTATTTAATTTATGAAAACTATGAATGTAACTCACTATATTAACAGATTAAATAACACAAAACATATAATTATTTCAATAGACAGAGGAAAAGCATTTGCAAAATTTTAAGATCCATTTATAATAAAAGCAATCATAAACTAGGAGTAAAAGAGCAATTTCTCAGTTTGTAAAAGAATACCTGTGAAAAACTCATAGCTAATATGAAAATGGTGGTGAAAAACTGAATTTTTTACATCCTTGATTAGAAGTATATTTTTAGTGGAATAAAAAAGGATAAAATTTTTCAAAAATATACAATTTTTGCAAGAATTGTGAAGAGAAAACTAAAAAATATTGTTGAAAGAAATTTAAAAAGGCAAAATAAATGAAAAAAACAACTCATACGGATCTCCCATGTTTATTATTAGATAGCAACACTCAAATAAGACCTACAAAGTCAATGCAGTTATGATCAAAGTCTTGGCTGTTTTTTGTTTCCTTTAAATATTAATAAAGTGAGATCCTAAAATTTTGATGAAATTCGAGGGACACAGAATTTCCAAACGATATTTAAAAAAGGAATGAATGCTTAAGGATTCACACATTCTGACTTCAAAACTGAATCCACAATTGCAATAGTCTGGACTATTTGTTACTGGTATAAGGATATACATATAGAACAATGGAATAGGACTGAGAGCCCAGAAATAAACATTTTACATTTGTGGCCAATTCATTCCTGACAAGTGTGTTAAGGCAATTCAACAGGGAAGTAATAGTTTTTTTTTTTTTTTTTAAAAAAGGTACTGGAACAACTGTATATTCACATGTAATAGATATAGTTGGATGCCTTCTTCCTCACACCACATAACAAAATTAACTCAGAATTGATCATTGGCCTAAATGTAGGAGATTAAATGTAAAAATTTTAAAAAATAGGAGTAAATTTTTGTGCTCTTATGTTAGGCAACAGTTTCTTAAACATGACATCAATGACACAAACAATCACGGAAATAATAGATATATTGGACTTCAAAAAGATTAAAAACAAAGTGAATATGCAGTGCACAATATTTGCAAATCTATATCTGATAAAAGACCTACACTAGAATACATAAAGGACTCTACAAGTCAATAGATGGCACTCAATTTTTAAAGGGTCAAAGAATCTTAATTGGTATTTCTCCAATGAAGATATATAAATGGTCAATAAACACATGCAAAGATGCTCAACATCATTAGCCATCACAGAAATGCAAATCAAAGTAATAATAAGATATTACTACATACCCACCAGGAAGGCTATAATCAAAAAGACAAACCATAACACCTATCGGTGAGGATGTGGCAAAGTTGGTAGTGGGAATGTAAAATGACATAGACCCTGTGGTAAACAATTTGACTTTTACTCAAAATATAAAACATAGCATTACCATATACTATGATCTTAATATTTATGTGCCCCCAAAATTCATATGTTGAAATGCTCATCCCCAAGGTGATAGTATCAATAATAGGAGGTGGTGCCTTTGGGAAATGATTAGTTAATGGAGTGGGACCCTCATAAATATGATTAGTTACCTTATAAAAGAGGCCTCAAAGAAACTCCTGTCCCCTTCCACAATGTGAGGTTAGAGAGACATGACGGCTGTCTATGATGAACCGGGCCCTCACCAGACATCCAAACTGCAGGCATCTTGA
>VSMD01040417.1:0-85953 GCA_008750895.1 Mirza zaza
AAAGTTTCTGTTCAAGTCCTTTGCCCACTTTTTAATAGGGTTATTTAATTTTTTCTTGCTGATTTTCGTGAGTTCTAAGTATATTCTAGTTATCAGCCCCTTATCGGATGCGTAGGATGCAAAAATTTTCTCCCATTCTGTAGGTTGTCTGTTTACTTTCATGACTATTTCTTTGGCTGTGCAGAAGCTTTTTATTTTGATCATGTCCCATTTATTTATTTTTGTTGCTGCTGTGATTGCCTTTGGGGACTTCTTCATAAACTCTTTGCCTAGGCCGATGTCTAGGAGAGCGTTTCCAACATTTTCCTCTAGAATTCTAATAGTTTCATATCTTAGGTTTAAGTCTGTTATCCAGCGTGAGTTGATTTTTGTGAGAGGTGAAAGGTGTGGGTCCTCCTTTAGCCTTCTACAAGTGGCTATCCAGTTTTCCCAGCACCATTTATTGAAAAGGGATTCTTTTCCCCAGCATATGTTTTTGTCTGCTTTGTCAAAGCTTAGGTGGCTATATGAGGATGGTTTTATATCAGGATTCTCAGATCTGTTCCATTGGTCAATATTTCGATTTTTGTGCCAATACCAGATGGATTTAATTACTACAGCTTTGTAGTATAATTTGATATCTGGCATATTAATGCCTCCCATTTTGTTTTTGTTGCCTAGAATTGCTCTTGATATTTGGGGTCTTTTTTGGTTCCATATGAAGCGTAAAATTATTTTTTCTATATCTGTGAAGAATGCTGATGGGATTTTAATAGGTATTGCATTGAATCTGTAGATCAGTTTGGGTAGTATAGACATTTTAATGATGTTGAGTCTGCCGATCCACGAGCATGGTATGGATTTCCATCTGTTTACATCCTCTGCTATTTCCTTCCTCAGTGTTTCATAGTTCTCCGTGTAGAGGTCTTTTACCTCCTTGGTTAAGTATATTCCTAGGTACTTTAATTTCTTTGTTGCTATTGTGAAGGGAATTGAGTCTTTGATTTGGTTCTCAATTAAATTTTTGTTGGCGTATATGAATGCCTCTGATTTCTGTGTATTGATTTTGTATCCTGAGACTTTACTAAATTCATTTATCAGTTCCAGGAGTTTCTTGGTTGAATCTTTGGGGTTTTCTAGATATAATATCATATCATCAGCAAACAGTGAAAGTTTGATCTCTTCTGCCCCTATTTGGATACCTTTAATTCCATTTTCCTGTCTGATTGCTGTAGCCAGGACTTCCAGCACTATGTTGAATAGAAGTGGAGATAGTGGGCAGCCTTGTCTGGTTCCAGTTCTAAGTGGGAATGCTTTCAGTTTTTCCCCATTCAGTATGATGTTGGCTATGGGTCTGTCATATATGGCTTGTATCATTTTTAGGTATGTGCCTTCTATGCCTATTTTATTAAGTGTTCGCATCATGAAAGGGTGTTGAATTTTGTCAAAAGCTTTTTCTGCATCTGTTGAAAGAATCATGTGGTCTTTGTTTTTGCTTCTGTTTATGTGGTGAATTGCATTTATAGATTTACCTATGTTGAACCGCCCCTGCAACCCTGGGATGAAGCCCACTTGGTTGTGATGGATTATGTTTTTGATAAGCGTCTGGATTCGGTTAGCTAAGATTTTGTTGAAAATTTTTGCATCTATATTCATTAGGGATATTGGTCTGTAGTTTTCTTTTTTTGTTGCATCCTTTCCTGGTTTTGGTATCAGAGTAATATTTGCTTCATACTAGGTCTCAGGAAGGTTTCCGTTCTTCTCGATGTTGTGGAATAGTTTCTGCAAGATAGGTACTAGTTCTTCTTTGTAAGTGTGGTAGAATTCGGGTGTGAAACCATCTGGACCGGGACTTTTCTTTTTAGGGAGATTTTTAATTGCTGTTTCTATTTCAACTCTTGAGATTTGTCAGTTCAGGAAATCTATTTCTTCCTGGTTGAGCCTAGGGAGGCTGTGTGTTTCTAGAAATTTGTCCATTTCCTCCACGTTTTCCAATTTGTGTGAATAAAGATTTTTGTAGTACTCATAAATTATATCTTGTATCTCTTTGGGATCAGTTGTGATATCTCCTTTTTTGTTCCTGATGGAGCTTATTAGAGGTTTCTCTTTTCTGCTTTTCGTTAGCTTAGCCAGTGGCGTGTCAATTTGGTTTATTTTTTCAAAGAACCAACTTTTTGTTTTATTAATCTCCTGAATAGCTTCCCTGTTTTCAATTTCATTTAGTTCTGATTTGATCTTGTTGATTTCACTTCTTCTGCTGGGTTTGGGGCTGGTCTGTTCTTCTTTTTCCAGGTCTTTGAGTCGTTTCATTAGATTGTCTATTTGTGATCTTTTTGACTTTTGGTTATAGACATTTATGGAGATAAACTTTCCTCTCAGAACTGCTTTAGTTGTGTCACAGAGGATTTGATAACTTGTCTCTCCAATGTCATTTTCTTCTTAGAATTTTTTATTTCCATCTTGATTTCTTCATTTATGAAGTAATTATTTAGTAGGAGGTTGTTTAATTGCCACGTTTTTGTGTAAAAATGTGAGTTTCTGTTAGGGTTAATTTCTACTTTTATTCCACTGTGATCTGAGAAGGTACATGGTATGATTTCTATTTTTTTAAATTTCTTGAGATTTACTTTGTGTCCTAGGATATTGTAAATCTTAGAGAATGTCCTGTGAGCTGATGAGAAGAACATATATTCAGTGAATTTTGGGTAGAATGTCCTGTAAATGTCAGTCAGACACAATTGTTCTAGAGTTTTGTTTAAGTCCATTATTTCTTTATTAATTTTCTGTTTGGAGGATCTGTCTTGTGCCGTCAGTGGGGTGTTGAAATCTCCGGTGATTATGGAGTTGCTATTAATCCATTTGCTTAGATCCAGTAAGGTTTGCTTTATGAATCTGGGGGCACCTAAGTTGGGTGCATATATATTTAAAATTGTTATCTTTTCTTGTTGAACTGTGCCCTTCACTATTATAATGACCCTCTTTGTCTTTCACTACTTTTATTGGTTTAAAAACTAAATCGTCTGGAATTAGAACTGCCACACCAGCCTTCTTTTGGCTTCCACTTGCCTGGAATACTGATCTCCACCCTTTTACTTTTAGTCTATATGCATCTTTGCAGGTTAGATGTGTTTCCTGAAGACAGCATATACTTGGCCTGTATTTTCGTATCCATTCAGCCAGCCTATGTCTCTTGAGTAGGGAGTTTAAGCCACATTTATTGAGAGAACTGATAGGTAAGTTAGATTATTGTTCATTCTGTTTGGTTGGATGTTGTTGCTTTGATTTCTCTCTTGAGCCATTGTATTATCTGGTCTTTAATCTTTCGGTTTTGGTTGTTTTTATATTCGTGAGTTTTTATTATGGTGTTCCGTGTGTAACACTGTTTTGAGTACTTCTTGTAGGGCTGGTCTTGTCTTGGTGAATTCTCTGAGACTTTGCTTGTCTGAGAATGTCTTTATTTCTCCTTCATATATGAAGCTTAGTTTTGCAGGGAATAAGATTCTAGGCTGGGCATTGTTTTGTTTCAGAAGAGTTTGAATGGGGCCCCAGTCTCTCCTTGCTTGTAAAGTCTCATTAGAGAAGTCTGGTGTTATTCAAATTGGCTTTCCCTTGTATGTTACTTGCTTCTTTCATCTTACAGCTCTTAGAAGGGCCTCTTTAGTTGATATTTTGGTCAGTCTGATGACTGCATGTCGTGACGTCTTCCTGTTTGCATTGAATCTCCCAGGGGTCCTCTGAGCTTCTTGAACTTGTATATTGAGTTTATTTGCAAGGCCTGGGAAATTTTCCTCTATTATATCTTCAAATGGTTTGTCCAACCCGTGAGTGTTGTCTTCTTCCCCTTCTGGTAACCCTATGACCCTCATATTAGGTTTCTTCACATAATCCCACATCTCTTGTAGGCTTTGCTCGTTTCTCTTGTTTCTCTGCTCTAGCTCTGTGAGTGTTTTATTTAGTTGGAGGGTGTTATCTTCAATCTCTGAGATTCTTTCTTCTGTTTGATCTACCCTGTTCTTGAGACTTTCCACTGTATTTTGTAGTTCCCTGACTTGATTCTTCATTTCCAGGAGTTCGGTTAACCTTTTCTTCTTTGTGTCTATTTCTTTTGTGAACTTTTGTCCTAGGTCCTGGAGGCTTTTTGTGGTTTCTTTGTGTTGGTTGTTGAGTTGTTCTTGCAGGTCGGTGAGTTTTCTTATGATCCACATACAAAATTCCTCTTCTGTCATTTTGGTTGCCTGATTTTGGTTGGTGTCCATTTCTAGGGGGTTGGTGTTCCTCTTTGGGGGTGTATTTTCCATTTGGTCCTTCATATTTCCTGAGTTCCTTCGCTGATTTCTTCCCATGTTGATCAGTTGTTGTTTCTTTCCTTTAGGTTTTTGTTTGGTTATTCACACGCCTTGTTAATTTCTGATCCAGTAGGTGGTGTCTGTGGGTGAGATTCGACCACTCCCTGTATGATGAGTCAGTAGGTACAGTGAAAAGGGTGTGCAGGATGTCCTCCCTGTCAGCAGATGGCACTTGCTTGGAGGAACAGGCTATGCTCTTGTTTTTGTGTCCTGTTATCAGCTCTTGTTCCTGTAAAGAGGCACTCTAGTGCTTCAGGTGGTCGGTGGGGCCCTGGGACTTCCAGATGTGTCCTTTTCTCCCCCTCAGGGAGGGCTGGTCTAGGAGAGAGTCTGGGTGGAGCTGGTTTGGGTAAGCCCGCCCTCAGGCACCACCAATGCGTTAGCAGGGTTCAAAGTTCTGTTCTCTGCTTCCAGGAAAAGCTGTCAGGGAGGGGCTGGAATGGCCCCACTCAATCAGAATATCTGTGTGTGGGGGTGGGGCTGTCTGAGACCCACAATCTGGAGCGGGCCTCGCTTCTTTCCACCCTCCCCAACTCCACAGCTACTCCTGGGTCTCTGCCAGCAGGCCAGACCACACGCCACCAGGCCTCCCCGGACTGTGATGCTTGTGGGGAGGTTCCCTGTGCAGGAAAGCCACCTGGGCTGGGTGCATGGCCTCCCTTTGGGGAGAGGGTTGCCCTCTAGGACACTGATCTGCCCCTGAAGGCACACACACCTCAGGAGGCTGTTCACGTATATCCTTTCTGTGCCCCGGGCAATTCGAGACCTGGGCGCACGGGATCTGGTCTGCAGGGCTGACCTCTGGCCCCAGAGTTCAAACTATATCCCCACCAGGGAGAGGAGTGCCAGTCCCAATTCTCCCACAGGGAGCCCAAGCTGGGTCTATGTCTCTCAGCCTCAGGATTTGCCCCGTTCTCCTGGGATCACCATGCCAACAGCACCTGGGAGGGCTGGCGAGTAGCTCACAATCTGAGTTCCCCTTAGTCAGCTGTAGGGTCCCAAAAGGGAAGGTCCTGTTCCCTGGAGGTGCCTCTGGCTGGTGGCTATATTGTCTCTCTGGGCAGCCGCGGGTAGGGTCGGGGAGGGGAGGAGGAGGCAATATGGTGCCTCCTGCGCGGCTCGGGTCTGTGGGCAGAGAGGTGCCCCAAGCGATTTGGGAGCCTGGTGCTGCGTTGCTACTGGCTTACCGCTCACTGGTGGCTGCCGTCTCTGGGCTGGTGTCCGCAGGTCTCTCCACCCACTTGGGAGCCCACCAGCAGTCCGAGATTCAGGAGAGGGGAAAGGTGACTGATCCACCTACCCTTCCCGCTGGTCTCCGGGCTGCTCCGGGGGTCCCAGCCTCCAGTTCTCCTCCGCAACCTCCTCCCGTGGAGTCTCCCGTGGTCTCGGGTACCCCTCCTTCCGACCCTTGTCCACTGTATGCTCGTCTTGCTTCTTTTTTCTAATTTCTGCTAGAATCCGTCTTTTCTGCAGAGACACTCTGTCTCGCGGTGTTTCTCGTCCGCCATCTTGATTCCTTTCTGAAGGATACTCACCTGATTCTTTCTCTTCACACCTGTGCACTTGTCTGATGGCTGGATCTACTTAAGTGATGGAGAAAAAAATATCCTTTAGTGCTATCGTGGCAACACAGAGTACTTGGGCATACTCTATTTTCTTTGTGCATGAGACTGTGAAAAGTTTAGGCTTTGCTTCCTGGTGAGTCAGTGTAAACTTGAGAATTAAGTATATGTGGCTGCACTAATAGTGATTCTTCAACTTGCTGTCAGTGCTATTAAAATGCAGATTCTTGGGTTCTTGCTCAGATCTAGTGAATCAGGATTTCTGCAGGGGAATCCTGGATTTCCTGATTTTTAGCAAGCTTTCCAGGTGATTTTCAAACGTATCTAAAGCTTTTGAGAGCTTACATGTACCAGACACTGTTTTAAGTACTCTGTATGCATTATCTCTGTTAGAATATAAACCGACTCCATGAACTTGCCCAAAGGCACACTGTGGGCGATGGAGTAGGGATAAGAACACCCAGTCTGACTCTAGAATCCATGCTCCCAAGTGCCACATGCCTGCTCAGTTTTTTATGCCCTTTATACTCCGAGAGCCACTAAACAAACTAATTAACTTCTCTGAGTATAAATTTCTTCATTTATAAAATGGGCACGAGTATATCTAAAGTGTTATATCTATAACATTAAATCATGACAACAAAGAGATGTCCAGCAGCTCTATTTTCTTAGGCGATGAAGAACATCTATGTTGATGTAATATTCTATATTTGTTGTTTGCATTTATGGATGAACTTCAGGTATGGGAAATGATAGTGAGAATGAAAATATCTCTTCTGTATTATTGTATAGCCTGCTTTCTGAGATGAACACTGTGCTGAGCAATTTCACTGTGGTTAGAAACTCTGGATCCCTTCCAATCTTTAAAAATTTGTTTCCTTTCCTATTTTTTATTTTCTACTTTTTAAAAATTTTAGCCTGATAAACATAAATTTGTTCTTCTTGGAGCCAAATAGTTAAAGGTCATCCAGTTTACACACAAGTGCCTGTATGACCAATAGTAAACACATCATCTCTTTGTCCAGGGCGAGGAAGTTGTGACTAGTGACCTACTCCCGAAAGTGCATGGACACCTCCAGGCCTCTATTTGTTGCCCTGGAAAAGATAATTTGCCAGGAATCTTGTGTTTTGACTTTCCTCCCTTTTCAGAGGATGAAGAGAATTACTTGTTTTTAAAATTAAAAAAAAAATTTTTCATGGTGACTAATCTATCCTTTTAAATTTAAGAGCAGGAACTTAATTTGGCAATAAACTTACATATGTATTGCATGTTGCTAAAGCTTTATATGGCAATGTGACCTTTTATTAGTTATTTGGCCACAAAATCTGACCTCTGTTAAGACTTTGTTCTTTCCAGCACCACAGGGTGACTCATGAGGTTGAAAGCAAGTAGCTTTGGGTAGGACTGCCCTGGGGCACAGCAGTGACCTATGTTTTTGGTTAGTTGGCTTTGTAGTTTGCTTCCACTAATCCATTCTCATGAGGAATTACAATGACATGAATTGATTAAATCCACAAACTGATTTTTTGTTAGGGGTTTCAATAACCTCCCTAGAAAAATGTTTCTAGCATGACCAGTGAGTAGGCAGAAGCTGCCCTTCTTGTGTGTCTCTAGAAGACAACTGGCTCTTCTAGAGGAGAGTGGAAGAGTGTCTGTCCACCATGTGCAGAACAAATGTAGAAGGACAAGACAGGTACTGGAGATGGGTTGGGGCACTGTGGCACAGGCAGACATGGTTTCTGGGAGAAGGAGGGTGGGGACAGAGACTGAGAGATGCCCAGGAAGGAAAATCCATATACAGGTAGTGAGAGAATGAGGATGACTGTAGACAGACTGCCAGGTTGTGAGCTTCTCCAAATGGTTGGATGGTGGTTTTACTCACTCAAAGAGGGCCCGCGGGGAAAAAAACTCTGGAAATGTTATGATTTTAGATGTGCATAATGTTGAAGTGTGCCTTTCTGATATCCTAATGGAGACAGCTAGAAGGATATCGATCTAGCTATGTAGATACGGATCTCAGAAGAGCAGCTGAGATTGGATTTAGGAATTAGGGAGGCATTGTATGGCTATGGGTACTGATGGAGTATAAAAGGAGTGAACTATAAATGAACTTTGAGAAATTGCAACATTTAATGACTGGGTGGAGGAGGATGTGCCCGCACAAAAGATTGAGAGAGAAATGGAGGAGGAAAACCAAAAGAATACAGTTTCCTGGAAGCCTAAAGAAGGTGGTATTTCAAGCAGAGAATAATAGCCAATGGTGCCAAATGCTGCAGATGGTCCAATAAGATGTGGGCAAACACATTCCACTGGATTTAGCAACATGGAGATTCTGTGTAATCTTAGGAAGATTAACTTCAGAAATTAAAGTGAAATCCAAGGGCAGGGACACTTTTTACCCAATATAAAATGTAAAAGTATCTTTAGAGCACTAACTGTAAGTTTAAAGCGCAGATAAATACTGATCTCTGGCCTGGCTGAATTCACAAAGAGATACATCATATGGATATTTCTGGAAAGGTTTGTAGCTTTCTGGACAAACAGTGGGGCAGGGAAGAAAGGTAGCAAGTTTAAGTGTGGAGGGGAAAAAAACTAATCAGGAGAACTGAGTGTTAACCTTTGGGTCTCCTGTAGCTGTTAATAACCAACAAACTTTGGCAGGTCCAGTTGTCTGAGATGCTCTTGCATCTCTAAAGCTACAGGCTGGGGTTTAATTTCTGGAGTCCCTTAAAGTACCAGTGCTATGGATTCTGTCCCCTGGAGGCAGAAGGGCTTGAGCAAGAGCCTCATCCCTTCTACGGCCAGCTCTATAACCCTGTTTTTGTTGTTTTTTCACTTGAAAATGAGCCTGTTCTAGGTTCCCCCTTGCAACAAGGCCACTTGCAGTTTTGAATTTGTAATAATTATTTTATCAAGGTGAATATATAATTTCATCTGCTTAATTAAGCTAATTAGGCATATCTTTGTCATTGGATGAACTACTTTGTATGTTTTTCTAAGATCACAGCATTTTGTCTTTGCACTTGCCTTTTACTCTCTGTGCACACAGCAGCGAGCTAAGGCCATCCCTCACTGGAGTGAGCTCACGGTGCTTCCTGGAGACCCTCTCTGTGTAATCATGTCTCATGATGACACTAAGGCTGACATTTTCAGGAATAAACACAGATGAGAATGGATGATTCCCTGGTTTCATAAAACCTCTAAGGAACATTAGATAATGTTCATTGATAGAAGTAAAACTCAATTATCCTCTATGCCAGGAGTTTTTATGTCTCATAAGAGGTTCTACTAGAGGGGTTGCTGGGTATTTCAAAGATGTTTGGAAACACTATGTTGATGGAATTGTCTTCAATGGAAAGTCATTAAATGTTTGCTCATGAGTTTGGGTGGATCTATCAAAACCACTTAACCCTACCCTTGTTGCATTTTGAACTCAACTAAAATAAAAATATTGGAGGGGATGAATTTTGCAGCAGAAGGGCAGATATTCCTGAGTACTGAAAAATCACTGAATTCTGGAAGAGTAAAAATTTTGAAAATTATGCCCTAGAGGGATAAATAATTAGAAAGGTGATTTTAGTCACTTTGTATTCTATGGTGCCAGTGGAATAATTCAAGACATAGTGATTTAAGCTGACTCTAAATATTATGGAAGAACCATTAAATTTAGTTTGGATGGGGTATTTAATATTAAAACATCATGTTGAAATCTGAGGATGCTATGGGAGCTATTGGAAGCCGACGCACTGGAATATGCACAACATACATCTTACATACACAGGAAAAACATATCAGAGCAACACTGGCTGCCTGTCTGCATGTCGTGGACACTTTTGAGAGTGTGATGCAAGCTGAGTGTCTTTTCACAGGGGCCAGGTACATGGCCCCAGACTGACAGGACCAGGCTGGACGTTAACCAACAGCAGCCAAGTGCGAAATGTAGTTGTGCTCAAAAGGTGGTTCAGCACAAGATGCTGCCTGGTGGTGATGCTGCATATTGGGCAGTTACTGGTGGACACATCTTTCACATTTTCACATTTTTAAAATGTGAAACAGGGAGACAGACTAGTCAAAGCAGAGGGAAAGTATCCTGAGAGAGAATTAGAGGACTTACACAGAGAAGAGAGCAGAGACAGAGCAGCCACATCATGGGAATAATGGCTTCAGTCACGTAGAGGAAGTTGTAGGCACATGTCGGGTGTTCAGGATTACTTTGTTGAGCTGGATTCAGACAGTGAGGAACACACTTCCTTTGGAGATGTCCTCTGAGTTCCCTCTCATCATTGTCATAGACCTCTAACACCTGAGTTTGTGCTTCTCGAAATTTCCAACCACAGTTCTCAGATTGCAGAGAGGGGAGCCCTGGCGCTCTGGAGACCCAGGCCAAAGCTGCAGTCAGCAAGTGCAAGATTCCCTTCGCTTTTTCTCATGAGCTCAAAAATGTACCTGGTTTTCACATTTCAACCTACAACATATTTATTTTAATATAGGAAGACTATCATCCAGAAAATTGATCCAATAAGAAAATGTACTGCTATTTGAATATCACATTTTGAGAATTGATTTAAGTAACCTGGCACATCTCTGTTTTTCACAAACTAAATGGCCAGAGAACAAGATGACCTCACTTTTTCCCAGAAAGTGGAGATGGTCAGTTGGAATCTCTTGTAAAGATGGAAAAGGGTCATCTGTAAGCCAAGCTACAGTCTCCCCTGCTGCAGCTGCTGCTGGGATCTTCATTAGCATTCATCATTTCCTGTTTTTTCTGCGCATTTGAGATTCCTCACTATTAACCAGCACTTCAGCTGGTCTGGGTGCTTTGACTGATGGGGCAAACCAAGTCTTCAGCCCTGAAGTGTCTGAACTCTTAGGTACTTCCCTCTTACAGATGTGTGGTTGAGGACATTGCTATTCACAGCTGCCACAGAGCATGTAAGCACTTGGAGGGGCCTGCAGGCAAAGGTGCAGATATGGAAAGATGCATGAACTAAACTTGGCATGACAGCCACTGTATGCAGTGGCTCATTCTCATTGATATTTTGCTTTTTTCATGTTATGTTTCTTAGATGCATTTCCAAGTAGGGCTCACATATGAAACAGATCATTTTCAGCTCCTATACAGTGTTTTAAGTATACTGGTATGTCATAGTTTCTCTAGTCAATATTGAACTACAAGATATTTATGTCCAAAGTAATTTTTGGCTCACAACTTGGGATTTCCAGCTTATGAGGGTGATAATTCTTGATGTTCTTTCTAGTTGGATATTTGAAAATACAGATAAAATAATTACATCTTAGACACAAAAATCTACTTGATGTTATATCAACTTATAAAATAGAGAATATAGAACTATAACATTTCAAAACCAGAGATCTTAGTAATAATCTAAACCTATTTCATAGACTAAAAAGTAATTCCAAAGATTCAATGGTGGGCTTTACAATAATCATAGTAAGATGTGCTAACGTATACATATAGGTGCTTAATATCTGTTTGGTACTATGCTAAACATTTTATTGGCATGACCTCATATAATATTCATCTGTGGTTATGTACAATTTATAGATGAGAAAATATATCCAACCAGTAGTGGAGCTGGGACTCAAAACTGAGGCTATGAGACAGCAAAGTCCATCTCACAAGGCCACACACACTGCCTTTCATGGCCAGTGAGGAGCCATTAGGTCAGCCTCAAAGTGAAGATGTGAAGATTTGTCCAGGAACACCCTTGGATGTAAGATGAAGAGCCCTGACCATCTGTATTTATGCTGAACACATCACACTGTCAAACATCAAAATCCCTATAAAAACTGTCCTGAGAGAAGTCTAAGAATGAGAACTGATTTCAGCACACAGACCATATGGCTGCAGCCCTTCGATTCTCACGGAAGCATTTTGAAAGCACTTTCCCTCCAAAATAACTTAAAAGATCATGCTAATCAGCAACTGAACAATTTAAACCATATGTTGACTCAATTAAAATATTTAGATTATAGTTGGATATCGTTTCCTTCTTGAAATATTTTCCCCAAGGACATAAATTTTTTGTCAGGTAGATTAGTAAACAGAGGTGAAACATCTGATACATGGGTTTATTCATTAGATAGAATTTATCGTATTCCCTTTGGAGGTGTTATGAGACAATGATCGGGAATGGGAATGGAAACATCTGTTCACATAGCAACTCCTTTATCAAGAATTTATCCAGCTCTTAGTCTGGGCATGATGGCTCATGCCTCTAATCCTAGCACTCCGGCAGGCTGAGGTAGGAGGATCACTTGAGCTCAGGAGTTCAAGACCAGTTTGAGCAAGAGCGAGACCCCATCTCTACTGAAAGTAGAAAAATTATCCAGGTGTCTTGGTACATGCCTATAGTCCCAGCTACTCATAGAGGCTGAGGCAGGAGGATCATTTGACCCCAGGAATTTGAGCTACAATGATGCCACTGCACTCTACCCAGGGCAACAGAACGAGACTATGTCTCAAAAAAAAAAAAAAAAAATTCATCCAGCTCTTGTTAGGCAACAGACATGCTGTTAGTTGCTGTGGATACAGAGAGCACAAAGTACTATTTTCTTGTGCTGTATGTAGCAGATGGTTTAAAAATGTTTCTGAGGAGGCATTTCCACAGTGTGTCTACAGAAGTAGTGTTTTTATAAAGTTCCCATTCTGTGCAGTTATTCTTTAATAGTACTGACAGCTTGAAACAATTACATCAAAGAACAAGGATGTCATCCTACTGTGATAGAGTGTTAGATTTGGAAGTACATCATAAACATCTTTCCATTCTATAGATGGGGAACTGAGGCCAGGGAGTAAAGGGACCCAGAAAAGGGCACAGAACTATTTAGGGCTGCAGGCAAGAGTGAAAAAAGTTCCTAGGTTTCTGCCTTGTCCTTGTTTTCCTCAACTACTAAAAAAAGGCATGTATGTTTATCTTCAAGGTGATAAATTTATTTTAATCCATTCCAGCATATAATAAGTTATGAATATCTCCTATAAAGCTCATAACCCTTAAAGTAATTTCAAAGGGTTGAATATGCATTGCCAAGAAATTCTTCATTATAAACTAAATAGCTCATTAAGATATCAAATTAAGCTATATATATCTTAATTGTTATCTGCTTTGTATTTTTCTTCCATGAGAAAGTAGAACAATTAATGATTAGCTTACTTTTGATAAATGTTCAAAATAAACAATACATTTCTGCAAATTTTATAAACTTTAGGGGTTCATTTTGAGGCTGCTTGAAGCAATAATTATTGAGTTTTAGGTTATATATGTTGTATATGACATATATGTCAAATTATATATAACATATAATTGGTTCTCAACACCTGTGGGTTTTGCATCCATAGATTCAAACAACCTCAGATCGAAAATATTTGATTAAAACAAGTATGGAAGACTTTTTTCTTGTCATTTTTCCCTGAACAACACAGAATAACAACCATTTACATTGTATTAGGTGTTATAAGTAATTTAGAGATGATTTAAAGCACATGGGAGGATGTGCATGGGTTATGAGTAAATACTGCAGCATTTTATGTCAGGAACATATCAGGAATGTGAGCATCCCTGGGTTTGGGATCCTGGGCGTGGGGTCCTGGAACCAGTCCCTTGTAGATACTGAGGGACAACTGTGTGTGTCCAGTCTAGGTTGCCTTCAGCTTCGGTAGCCTTTCCTCCTTTATATTATATATATGCATGACTCTGACATTTACATGTAGATTAGATGGTTTACCAGGAATTCTCTTGGGGAACAACACCTGTCACAGGTGAGGAAAGCAGGCTTGGATTGACCCAGGGAGGCTTTGAACCAGGCAGCTTCAGCCTACCCTGTGAGGAGCTCTGGGGCCAGGCTGGCTCTTCAGAGTTGTCCAGCCTTGAGACAAGGGTCCAGGCCCCCACGTGTCTCTACCCTTGTCCAGGTGTTGGAAGGGGCTGCGTGTGGAGCGTGAGCTTGGGTGAGGCAGTTCTTATTAGCTGGGGCAGTTCTTGGAGAAGGACTCAGCTGCCGAGGAGACAACCAAGCAGCTGGGAGTTTGAGAGCTACAGCCCCAAAAGAGCACACCAGGCAACACAGAAGGGAGCAGAGCTGGCCCGACACCTATCTGTAGCTCCATAAAATAATCTTTGGAAGTACAACATCCCTTCTCAGGTTCTGTTCTAGGGAATAGTACTTAAGGCACTGCCACAGTCTGCTCCATGAATGCCACCACACACTAACACCCCACACATGGGAAGGAATCCCGCTAAGTTGATACAGGCACAACTGCAAACACACCTGCCACCCTCCAGAGAGGAGACAAACCAAACTCAAGTCCACCAGTCTCCTACAGACGATGTTCTGGAGCCACAGGTCACAGAGCCCGTTGTCTCTTGGTCATATCCATCCCTCCTCTATTTCCGTCTGCATCAACTTTCACAGTCCCTAAAGGAGGAAAGGTGAGTGAAGTACCAGGACGGTACCATAGATTGTGAGACTGGAGGCCTCCTCAAGGATGGTGAAATAAGTGACAGGACCAGCAACTCTCAGAAACTCTGATTTACTAACTAATTTATTAGGTGACAAAGTAAATGTCTTGGTCATTCAGAAGGACTACCACAGATTCTTGTCCTCTGGAAGAATCATGCTTGTCATTGTCTGTCCGGAGTGCCTGAATTGTTCTGTGTGGGTGGGACAGGGAGGTCTTAGTCCATTTTCAGTTGTCACCAACATCATTTATATTTATGCTTGAAGATTTCAGGTGGACGTTAGTTTGAGGGACTTTTCTTGCAGTGCCACTCTTATAAAATCTTAGTCAGTTGACTAACAGATTTTGAGACCTATATTTGCAAAAGGCCAATGTCAGAAATATTGTTGAAACCTCTTTGTGAGTATTCTGTCTGGATGCACTCCCAGGGCTAAGCCATACCCATGGGACTTCTGATTTTTAGAGGAATTTCTGGGGATCCACCTATTTTCATGATTTTTTTTCCCCTTAATGGCCTCAGAGCATGAGCAGGGTGTGATGGATTAGAGTTTTGATATGGGTTTTGGGGAGCATTTGTTTGCAAATCTGCTTTGCAATGTTGCCAAATGTTGCATCATAGCAATACTCAAGTGAGTATTACAAGGCATCACCATTTTTACTTGGTGGTAGAGAAGGTGTATTTGTAAGGGTTTGCTAAAATGTCTTCTGCTACATATCCTCTTTTTCCATTCCAACTTGCTTTTTAGACTACTTGTAGGACAGGGGCGAAGAATGTGTTATTCCCTGACTTCAATGTCATGTCTTCAAAATGAGGATAGTAATCCCATATAATTTTTTTGGAGAATTAATGACATACTCTAGATAAAAGAGACTAGCACACACAAAATTAGAGTTGTCTAACTCTAATTACAAGCTGCCAAGAATGATAATATAACTTGACAAGCTTGCATCTGGTCCCCTCTCTGGTTCAGTCTGCTGTGCTGGGCCGGAGCACACACTTTGGGGCTCTCTATAAACCAGAAAGACACTCGAAAAGGGCCTACTATATTTTTTTACACCGTTTTGCTTCCCCTAACTTATTTTAAAACTGTATTGTTAGACTGAGAATTTCCATTCACCCATTAAAAGTATGCACCCTTTTAGAGTTCCCCAGGTGTCCTTGGCAATTAGCAAACCCTATGTAAATAGTTAATGAAATGCATCAGACTTACCATAGAAATGGCAATGGTGCTTCTGCAAAGTACTTTGTGAATGTCAATTTATTTTTATGTCTCATATGACTTTTATTTGAGGCAGGCCTAGGACAACTCTTGAGGTTGGCAAACTTGCCTCAATTTTCTTTGCAATGTTTGTCATCTTCTGGACTCACTTAAACAGACTCTTATTCCAATACAGTTCTGAGTAGGCTGTTACATCAAAACTATTTTAACATCATGGACTTCTTATTGTTGATAGTCATGATAGAATACAAACTCTATGGAGGCAGAGATTTTTGTTTTATTTATTGCTGTATCATCAGCATCTATGACGTGCCCAGAATATAGTGGATGCTCAGTGAGTATTTGCTCAATGTGAGATGCACAGTTTCATGTACTAGCTCTCCAAGGAATATTTGCATTTTTGTGCTCAGTGCTTAAAAACTTAAAAGAATGATAGAGTACTAACCATGAACTTTTAGGTAGTGATATTTCTAGGTAGATGTAGCCCTCAGTATTCCTTAAATAACACTTAGAGAGCTACTTTCACCCCTTAATTCCTGCTTTTGCACAACCCACTCTCTCCATTCATATTCTTGGTTACTATCCATTCAAATTTAGCAAGAGGAAGTGAGATTCAGAGCTTGGCCATATGTCTGATTTGTGGACCAGTGAACCACAGTTGCACTTATTTACATGACTTGACAGTCTTGGATTTGCCTGAACTATGATGTGGAGCAGTCTGTGTGATGGAGAGTGGCCCAGCGTTCATCCTCCATTTGGTCCCTTGACTTTCTTTGTCTTCTCCATTAGAGACAGGGGTGAGAAGCAGAAACTAAAGGCTATGTTTTCATAAGACTTTGGATGTATAAAATGTTCATTTGTGGCTTAGGTAACAAAATTCTGTACAAAACTTGGCAGAAGGGAATTCTGTTCATCTCTGCCAAGATCCAGCACTGCCCTGGCCCAGCCCGAGCAGCCTCTTTGGGAGGTCGGATTTCTGCTTTGTGGTTGAGCTCTGAGCTAACAGCAGCACCATGCTCCAGAGCTGTGTGGGCAGTGGTTTCTGAGAACTGGCTCACCCATGGCTCTCTCAGAATGATGGATGTTTGAGTTTTTAGGTATATACTCAGATTATACTAATAAAAAGAAAGAAATTTGCAGAATTGCCAATGTTGTGAATAAAATCATTAGAGAAGAATTCTATTGAGTTTTATGATAACATTTATTATATTATTCCCATTTACATTGTTGAATTAATTTTTCATTATCGCTGTATCTTTACAGCAGGAATTTCTAATTTTTTCCCCACAAACAACTAGTCCTATGTGATACTCCCTTAAAACAATTCTGCTATTGAATAAATTTTAGGGGTTCGTTTCATACTATATTATCTTCTTAAAGATGTTCAATGCTCAATAGCATACTTAATCCTAAAAAAATATTTAATAAGGAAATGCTGTGTTTTGTTAACCTACAGTATCTAAAATTTACATGACTAGAGGAACCCTCAATCACATTTTTTCCTCAAGAAATCTTTAATATCTCGGTAAACTAATAGATTCAAACCACTCTTGGGTAAACCCTGTCTTAGAGAAGCCAGCAGTGTGTCTACTTTAAAGCAGTAATCATCATCTTCTTCTTCTAATTCTTCTTCTTCTTTTTAAAGCAAAGGGCCTGTGTTTTTGTGTTTCGGAGAATTTCTAAGGAAATGTTCTTCTTCCTGCGCCACGGCTGCTGTTTGAGTGCCTACTGTGGATGGATTATGCAGTGGGCCAGGTTTTACATACATCTTCTTAAATCCTCACAATATCACAACCAGGAGAGTGTGAAAACACGTATTTCACCAATAAGGAAATTTAGGTTCATTGAGGGTAAATAATTTGCCCAAAATCCGAGTAAACCTGAGCCAGTCTGCCTGTGCATGCTTTTTGCCTATGCAATATTGCCTTTCACATAAGGCCTTTTGCAACCCAGGGTGACCCCTAGATAGTCAGCCAATAGATACATGTAGTCTTTTCTCATTGCTTAAGATGAATGACTTTCTCTTCTCATTATCCCTTTACATAACTCCTTGTTCGGCGCTGCTTGCGTGTGTAGTGGGCCTGTGAGCAGGAAGGTAACTGTAGTGATGGATTATGCATAAGCTCTTTAAATAATGGATTACAGACAGGATACTAAAAGGCTATGTGTTCAGCTGCTGATGTAAGCATGAGAAGGGAGCGATGTTGGATCAGAGAGGGAGGGTAGCTAGCAAATGCTTCTTTCTGCGAACTTCCTGAGCAGCAGATCTGACTAAGTTGCCTCTTTAGTTCTTTTGACTCTTTTCCTCCTACGCGTCCCCATCTGGCCCCAAACCTGCTTTTCCAACCGGCTGAGGGTGCCTGACCGTCATGCTTATAGCTCTTGTTTTTGGCTTTGGGAAAGTCGCTTCTATAATGCTTCACTGAAACCCACATTTGGGCTGCTAGAGTCCTGTGCCCTGTCAGTTTACTAGGTGCCAACATTTTGAAAATCCAATTCAGGCAATTATACTTTACACCCATAAGTGTGAAACTCTCTATTCATTTGTTTTAAAACAATTTGCTATGTGTTTAAGGAAGAAAAATTATGATGGTCTTTTCAGAGCAATTGTATTTCATGCTAGTCAGCTTTCTTTTTATATGAAGAAAATTGGGCCCTGATTTCTTTTGGGCTTAGATGGATGATGTTTTGCATCACTTATTGACTAAAATCTTATGATTTTGTGATTTTGGTGATGGTATGTGGTTGGCAAGGGAATAATTATGTATGTACAGGGACCGCTATCTCTTCTTGAACATGTTATCATGAGTTGCAATGGTAATTATTTGATACATAGATTGTAGATGAGGTTCAAGGAGCAGGCTATAGCCAATTGGTCCATCTGTAAAATTTACCGCAGAATGTGTTCTTCACAGTCACCTTTATATAATGTCATCAGAATTAATTCACTATCAAAGATACCGAGGTTAAAAAAATTAGAAAACAACTTCCAAAAATGTATCATTAGAGAAATGATTTAAGGTGCTATTTACATTTAAGGTGCTATTTCTACTGCATAGGAAGTTACGAAATGCCAAATAACGTTCTAAGTTTCTCAGATGCCTAAAAGACATTCCAACTTTAATAAAAACAAGTAACACAGAAGTGAGAACTAAACTAAAAATTACCTGCAAAGCATCATATTTTGATTTTAAATAGAATTTATTTGGTTATTTCCTTTCATCCCACCTTCAAGTTGCCTAAATCCTGAGTTAAGTGTATCACACACTTTAAAATCTTGGAGAGAGTAGTAATTCAAGAGGCAAAGCACTGTATTCACAGAAGACTTCCAGAAGTCTAAGGCATTTCTCAATTCAAACAATGAGAGAGGAAGTCAATAAAGCTATGACCTTATCTTTTACTTTGATTAACTGCTGAACCTGTTTTCTGAAGTCTTCATATTACTGTCAACTAGTAAGGTCTACTTTAGAACATTCTTTAACAGGGATATATATATATATATATATATAAATTTATATATATAATAAAATATATATAAATTTATATATAATAAAATATATATATATTTTTTAGGTGTCTGTATTAGAAGTAGCTTGGACAACAGGAATTTCTCTAGCTGGTTCAGTTATTAGAAGGTGGGTATCTTCTGAAGCTGTGGCTGGTCACAGTGCAGCCATGCTGTTTTCCTAAAAAACCTGGACATTCTGCCTTTACCTTTCCTGGCACAGGGTTATGTCAGGAAGAGGGGATGCTACACAACTATGGACCCAGAAGAAATTGCATTTTATGATATGAGTAGAATCAAATGTTCTGACTCATCTGAGTCACCCAACCAGAAATCTAAAAAAAAAAAAAAAAAAAATTAGCTATGGGAAAACTTAGTTGAAGCACATGATCTTTATTCCATCTCTGAACCACAAACCTTTGTCAATCTTTTAGGTGTTTGGTTAAGAACAAGAGAAGGCAGGTAATGTATATTCATCTTCAACTGAAAAGGATATTTGCTTCCTACCGTGGAGGTGTGGAACCAGATAGAAATTCTTATTTCCCAAGGAACTAGACTTACTTGACTAGAATTATTTGATTTATTTGTTCAGTCTCTACTTTTAGAAGATTTGTTGCTTCTTGAGTAACTAAATCGATATTTTACAATCAGCATAGAAGTCAGAGTTAAATCTGCATATTCCAGCCAATTCTGGAATGGAGCCAGGGTTAGTCAAAGTTAAAGTTAAAAAGTAGGACGCATGCCTGAAAGAAATCATATAAAATTTTAGAATAGCCACATCTACAGGTTTCCTAACTTATAAACATGGCCAAGTTTCCATTAGCATAAGAAATGGAATGTTTCTTAAAAATTCTTACAAATGTTAAGATTTACCAATGTGCATTTTAAGTTAACTGTAGCAATTCCTCCCAAAGAGTGTGCTGACTCATATGACTATAAATCTATGTAAGTCCATTGGAATTTTTATTGTAAATAAAATATTTTACAAATTATGTAACTCTCAAAAATGTCCGTAGGGAGTTGCTACTTTTATAAAATTTAAGTTGAATGTTTTGGGAAAATATATAAATGATGGACTAAAATTTTATGTTGAATTAGCTATGAGTGAGAGTATAGTAAAAAATATTTGGAACAAATAGTGTAAAATATTTTTAAAATCTAGAAAAAGTCTTCACTTGGGTTGATTTCCAAAGTGTTGTTATTATCTTTCTTCACTAAAAAAAAAAAAATTGAAAATTTTATATCATGCTTTATGGGTGTGATTTATACAAGAAACACATTGCAAAATGTCTTTTTCCAAAATGTAGACCCATACTCAAATAAAATGTCATCCTTGGATCAAAAGAGTGGCAGAAATGTATATTTACATAGTTCCCTTTGAAGGAAAGTGTTTAAGGTTATGACTATATTATTGATTTATTATTCCCTAAACTGCTCAACTTTCTTCCTCTCATAGTTCTTCTATGAGCTTAGATTTGAACAGACAGGTGGGGTTCCATTTTGCCAATTAGTAATCCATTTTTCACTTACCTATAAAGTGGCAATTCTCAACATTTTTGGTCTCAAGACATGTTTACACCCTTAAAAATTATTGAGGGCCCCAAACGGTCTATATTAATTAATCATTTTAGAAATTGAAAATAAGAAACTCTAAAATATCTTCATATAAATACATTTGCCTAAAAAATAACATAATTTTTAATAAAAATAACTATATTTTCTAAAACAAAGAAAAAAGTAGGGAGAACAGTGGCATTGTTTTACATTTTCCAAATCTCTTTAGTATATTAATGTCTCTCTAATAATAGAGAGTAGCTGGATCCATATTTGCTTCTGCGGTGAATCTTGTGCTATGTTGTTTTGGTTGAAGCATACAGAAAGCCTGGCCTCCCACAGACATATATAGTCAGAAAAGGCAGAAGTAATTTAACAGCCTTTTCAGATAGGAATGGTTATCAAAGAAGACTTTGACACTACACCAAACCTCAGCAAGCGGCAGCACCCTAAAGGATAGATGCGATGTATAATCTGAAAGCATGCCAGCAGACTTTCATGTTGGTCACATTAAATCCATTGGTCTACCTTGTGCTTTGAGTAGGTCTTTTTCTTATACTGTGAATGATTTTGTAACATAATGCATGAGTTCATTGAACTAAGCAGATGCTCCAAATGTTGACCCAATTTATTACATGGTAACAAAATTCCCACATTTGACAAAATTCTCGGTGATCTCATCAAAAAGCCTTTAAGCACTGGAAAGATGTCAAGCATACCACGATAGATATAGTTTTCCAATTTTCTAATCTTTGCTTGAAAACTCTAATTGTTTCTTTGAAAGAAATACTCAGGCTTATTTTTATTGAAGTCATATGCTTACTTTGTTCATTTTTAAGAAAATATCTGCTAGATACCAATCTGAATAATCATAATTGATCTGTTAGTCATTGTCACAAATACTACTAAAAGTGGCGTTCCATGAAACTGGAAGTTGAGTCAGCTCACAACTCAGACAACTGTGTAAGTGCTTTTTCTTAAGACAACTGTCATCTTCTGTATGCAACAGAGTGCTTTATGAGAACTTGCCATGTGTGTCACAGAATTTTTTTTTTAAGAGACAGGGTCTCACTCTGTTGTCCATGCTGGAGTGCAGTGGTGCAATCACAGCTCATGGCAACTTCCAACTCCCAGGCTCAAGTGATCCTCCTGCCTCAGCCTCCTGAATAGCTGGGACTACAGGTACACAACACTATGACTAGCTGTTTTTTAAATTGGGTGTATAGACAGGTTCTCTCTGTATTGCTGGGGCTGGTGTTGAATCCTGGGCTCAATTGATCCTCCCACATTGGCCTCCCAAAGTGCTGAGTTTAGAGGTGTGAGCCACTGCAACCAGCCATGTCTCACAGAATATTAAAAAGGTATGTAGTTGAAGATCAACATTTAATAAAAATGTTTTAAAAGACTTAATAAAATTAATTTTGTATTCCTTTATCAAAAACATTCTTAAATAAAAGTGACTTTTTAACTTTTTTAAAAAACTTTGAGTGTTTGGTAGTGAAAAATACTACTATCCATACAGTTTCATACCACTTCACTGATTAGTGCCAAGATGCCAGCAGTTTTACCCAAAATCGCTTGTGCCCCATCAGTGCAAATGTAAGCACAGTGAGAAAGGCAAATAAAGTCTTAGTATGATAGTATCATTAAAAATGTTATAAAAATAAAATGATTAAAACGGTATTATTTAAAATGTATAAAATAGTATGAAAGCTATAGAATTTATAATAAAATATTAAAATAAAATAAAAATATGAATGTGCCTTGGGGAACACTGAGGGATTGGTGGATCACACTTTTAGAACCTCTGCTCTGAAAGTTGCTGAGGGGTTAAATTAGTGAATGCACACAATGCGTTTGCACAGTGTATACATAGGACACAAGGATCCCTTGATCACCATTACTAATTTTCCCAAAGCTAGTGCAGAACCAAAAATGCCTCAAGCTCACAGATGGTCTGTATCCTGTCTCAGAGAACTTGGCGGTTAGTTTAGATTTCCCTTGGGAGGACACAGATAAGAATTATCATTGAAAGGCAAGGATATAATCGGTTAGACTTGCACTCAGGGTCTTAAGTATCCACTTCATTCCATTCCTGTTTTGATGACCAGGGAAGCCTGGCAGGCCAGGGAACATCTGAAGCAGGTGCTGTCTGCCTCCCAAGGCAGAGGTTCTGGCTCTGAGCACTGGTTTGTTGGCTCATCCAAGGGGCAGTTAGAACCTGAGAATCCAGCCACATGCCCCCAAAGCTGATTTGTGCCACAAAGGCACTTTGCAGTCCAGGATGGGTAGTAATTACATTTCCTTCCGGGAAGACCAAGAATGATCACACGTGTCTAACGGCACTGAAATCATGCTTTCTCTGACGTGCGTTTGAGAGGAGAGTGAGTTATATTGATCAGTGTTATGTCCAGAAGGGCAGCTGCTAACCACTGCGGTATGAGCGTCGACTATAGTCGACAGGCGTGATATGAAGGCACACGGCTGAGCGGCGACTTTAGCGTTAATAACAAAACTTCTCCAACAGTACTCCGAATCGAGGCAATACAACCCGTGTACTGCATCAGAAAATCTCATGCGTTTTAGAAAAAGACATTTTCCAGCACCTTACAATAGTGATAAAACAAAAGGAAAAACCCATTAAGAAGATGGATTGTATGCTCAAAAAATAATAAAAGGCGTAGTACTAGATACTATTGTAAACAATGTAATGTTGGCCTATATGTAGCCCCATGCTTTGAAATTTATCATACCAAAGAATAAAATTTTTCGTAATAGTCAAAAACTTGCCTTATTTCTTTATGATATGAATGAAATAAAACGATAATTTTGAATTGACTTTTCTGTTTTCATTTATCAAAATAAAATTGTGAACATTTAAAAATAAGGTAATGAAAACATATATGTATGTGTTACCTATTCTGATTTACATGACAAGTAAAGCTGCCTGTAAAGTGAAACAAGCGTTCAGTGTTTGAAGCTTTCCTCAGCACACAAGAGCAAGGCGGACGCGCTGTCCATGCGCAGCGCAGACCACCGCGCGGGCGGGCCGTGGCCGGCTGCGGGCCAGGTGTCGCGGCCAGTGAGCGCAGCACCCAAGTGGTTAAATGGGGGCTTAAAGATTCCTTTGGATTTGGATAGCTTACAGAAGGCAGGAAGTTTTTAAGTGCGCTTGTGTGTGTGTATTGTTTGCCATGAATTCTGTTATTTCTCTTGATAAGTTTTGCAAAGAGGTAAAGAGTAATTTAACTGTGGTACACTCACCTTTTATTTGTTTAAAAGTGTATGCACAAAGGAGAACAGGGCAGCCTGAGCCTCCATAATGTGTGCTTTGCCTACTTCTTCTCCAGGATGTCAGCACTTTCTCTCTTCTCCTGAGGGAGCTGAGAAGCAATTGCAAATAATTTGATCCTGAGAAGATTTATGCTTTTAAAGTGACATTCTTTTATTGTGCTAGTCATCTGTCTGATTTCAGACATACAAGCAATAGCAAATCATCTCTTAAAGTAAAGGTTTTGGGAGAACAATGAAATATTGCACAATCTTAAAACATGTTGACAATATGTATTTTAGAAATATCAAACTTAACATTAGAATATAGTTTAATAAGAGGTCATTCTAAATAAAACATATGCATAAAAATACAGTTTAAATTGTACTTCCTAACGTAAATGTCATTCTCAAACATGGTTAAATGTTTTCCTAGAAAATGTGAATGTATTAATCTCATAATCTCTAAGATTCTCTATAGCTCAACCGTTCTAAGGCTTTTTTGTTTTCAATCATAGTTCATGGATGATTTTAGGACACTGATCTAACTTGCAGTTTCTTCTCTCTGCACAGCTCTGCATGTGTGCAGTTTTTTGTTGTTGTTTGTTTGTTTGTTTTTTGAAGCTAAGCCAGCATTGGTGTCTGTGGTCCTGGTGGGGTTCTCGGAACGTTTGATGTGCCCTCTGTGGCCTCTCTGTGCTCGTGTCCCACCAACAGTCATGCCAAGCTTGCCTGTGGCCTCCATAGTGACGGGAGAGACTAGCGAGTCTGAGTGGCCCCTGCCTCCTGCATTCAGCTCTGTTCTTTCATTCACAGATGAGTTTGAGCAGTTGCCACAGTTTACTCAACACTTCCTGCTCATTCCTTTAGGAATATCATGGAAAAATGCTTCCAATGTGTTGTGTTTGTTTTTTCAATTCTATACTTTCTGGGAAGCAAGGAAGAATATTTTCTAAACTCAGTTTGCTACGTTGCTAATTCTCAGAATTCTCCTGGGATCCTTATTTTGGACCAGCCAGTAGAGAGGAGCTAAGATGTTATTTTTTATACGAATGGATCATTTTACTTGTCATTTATAAATGCTTGCCTGCTATACCATGCTATAGTATGTGGGGTTTGTATTGCATGAAGACTACTGTTCTTAAAATTAATTAGACCAGAGTCTTATTTTCATTTTAGAATTGAATACCTTAAGGGTTTCTGACACAAATATCAATGGTATTCATTTTAAAACAAATCAAAGCAACTACTTTTCAACTCTTCATGCTACAACTTTGGGAATAACACAACCATGACTTTGTCCTATAATATTTGTACTGTAAGAAACAAGGTCTTTTAATTGACTCAAATATGAGCTAGTGCCACACTTATAATTGTTCAGTTGACATGTTTCTCTTATAATTGAAAACATTCATGAAATAATGTGAGCAAGATAATAGGAGATGTAAAAGTTTGGATACAGAATTTGTGTGAGAAGTGACGACAACATATCCATCGCAGAAAGTATTAATATTATAGTAAGGGATCACACTGAAGCTTTTTTATGCTTTTGTAATCTTTCTTTCTTTTATTTCTTTGTAATCTTTGGCTTCATTGCCAAACTTTGTTTCCTTTTGTTTGTTCCTTTATGAATAATATGCTTGATTTATAAGCTTTCTAATTTGTTCTCACCCTAAGGGAATACTTAATTCTGGGCATTCAGCGAAGTTCATCCAACTGAAAATAAAGGCATCAGGTGAAAAAAAAAGAGTCACAGATTTAACATGGGCTATAACTTATAAAAGCTAAATAACAAAGTTTACAGTTTCAGAAACATTTCTCTTTTATAAAACCTGGGGCTCTCACCCTTGCTTTGCTGCTGATCATCTGAGTACCTGAAATGGTCGTTTCAGCAACTCTCTCAGCTTCTTCCTGTGTAAGACAAGGAGTTGGAACTATACTCATTGTCTCTTTGTCTCTGAAATTCTTTCTTAAAATGGATGGTGGAATCCATACACACCATACACAAAAAGAAGGAAGAGAACCTTCTAATCTCTGCTGCTAGTGTAACACCTGTGTAACACACCTGCCCTCTTGGAGTGTGAGCAGGAGTGTGACTCACTTCTGAGCAGTGGCTAGTGCGATATCACTTCCTTGATTAAATAGATTATATAGATTGCAGAATTGACGGGCTGTCATTCCCATGGTCACATCACACTCTGTAAGAGTCCATCTTAGCAGACTGGAGGGAGAGTCTCACTGGCCCTAAAGAGGCAGACAGGCACTTTGTGAGAGGGACTAGGAGGCCCTGGTGGCCTCTAGTCCCTGAGAGCTGCCTCCGCTGAGAACCAGCAGAAAACCTGCACTCCTAGTCCTGTAACTGCGAGAAACTGAATTCTCCCGACATCCGCATGAACTGGGAAGGAGACCCCATGTTCTAGAAAGGAATGCAGCCCAGCTGACACCAGGGCGGCAGCCTGTGAGACCCTGGGCGGGGGTCCGGCTCAGCCATGCTGACCTTGTGACGCTGAGAGACGTCACCTGGGCACAGAGAGCCCTCACCACTCTCCACCTGTTTCATCCCCCTGTGTTGCCACCTCACGTTACTGTGGCACATTTATCGAAACTGAGGAACCACCGCAGGACACTGCTATTAACTAGACTCCAGCTTTTATTCTGATGTCACCAGTTTTCCCTTCAGTTCCCCTTTCTTGCCCCAGGCCCAGTCCAGGATCCCATGTTTAGTCGTGACGTTCTCTTTCTCTCCTGTGGTCTGAGGCAGTTTCTCATTCTTTCCTTGTTTTTCATGACTTGACAGTTTTAAGGAATACCTGTCAGGTATTTTGTGCAGTGCTGCTTAATTTGGGTTGGTGTGATGTTTTTCTCCTCATTAGACTGGGGTTGTGGATTTATGGAGTGAATAATGAGGAAACTTTTCGGAGTGATGGAAATGTTCTATATTTTTATTGTAGTGGTGGTTACTTGGGTGGATACATTTGTCAAAACTAATTAAACTATAGCATAAAAATGAGTATATTTATTATATGTAAATTATACCTCAATAAGTGTTTAGAAATAAATATTTCATATACATGTATCTACTTATGTATGCAAGCATATCCATCTATCAACAAGGGTTTGATTAATGTTCAGCTGGTTCTTTGCCAGAGACTGCCAAGAAACTTAAGATTCTAAATGTGCTAATGTTTCCTGTCGGTCTCTAGGTCTCTATGCATTAGATAGTGTGTGCAGCACTTCCAAACTTTTTGGAATATGAGATTCTTTTTCCAAAACCTCATAGAATCTAAACCACAGATTGGGAAGTGCTGTTTTATGTATGTCATATTTGAGTGTGTAGGAAAGATAACAAAAGCATTGAGAGTTGTTCAATTTTTTACTAGGCCTTACCAAAGATTTGGGGAACTGTTTTTGTCCATTGAAGTGGAAATATATTTAAGGTTTAGCATGCCATTATGTCTGTGAATGTGAAAAAGTAAAAACATTTCAGAGCTGGAACATATTTTTCATTTAACCTGTGATCTTAGAACCTATTTGGAAACAGGCAGGGTGGAGGAGTTCAGCGGGTGCAGGAGTGGATCCAGCCCCACCCACAGCCTGGCCCTGCGTGGTGACAGCTGCTTGGGATGCCAGGGCTATTTTTCACCTTTTGCCATTGCTGAGTGCTCGAGCCCTGGAACTGGGTGGGATTTGGGTAGGTCTGAGGTGCTAGGGTCAGCTTCTGAGGGCCTGAGGGGATGCCTTTCCCTTACAAGTGGGAGAACGGTGGGGTAATGGTGACCTGCAGAGGGGCACTCCCACCCCTGGGACGCACCCATGGCCATACAGTCATTTTTTGTTGTGGTTCAGTTGCTGGCCACAATAAGTTGTCTACTTCCTAACCAAAGTTACCTGGGTCTCTGCGTGCTCAGGCAGCTCTCACTGTTTAGATGTTGCATTCATGGGTGAAACAACATTAGTTGATTTTTATTCTGAGTTGTGTTTTTATGCTTTGACAAGACTTACTGGCAGCTTGTGGCTTATGACTTGTTTTACGCGGTTCACGGGTCATGTCTGCAATTGTATTGATAAAATAAGCACTCCTCACATGTGTAGCTCCATTATGCACTTAAAGGTTGAGATGGTGTTGAATGCTTCCAATTGTTTTCAGTGGGCCTCAGGCCCAAAGTCTACAATAATAATGATTTGTGATGTTTGGAGAGGTTGTAAGTGTAGTTAAGAGTATTCAACCTATTGTCACTGGTTTGCTGCTTCCTGGCCAGTGCTGTGTCTTGAGACACAGCCAAGTGTGGTACAGGTGACCGTGGTGTGTGCAGGCAGATGGTGAGCACCTTCAGTTCCAGGTGCTGACTTGAATGGGGCAGATTTGGGGCACAGACCCAGCTGCAGATGCTGGGCAAGAGTCTAGCCTACTACGTCATGTAGTATCTTGGCTGGATGGTGCATCAGGGTTGGGGTAAAACACACAGGGGTCTGGACTGATGGGAGGTGTAGGCTACTGGTCACAGTCTGGAAGGAAGAAGCAATGAGGCTGAGAGGTACCCTGAGGAAGGCTGGCTGTCACCTAGGTAGGTCTCCCCAGGAATACCTGTAAGCCTCCCACTGGTCTTAGGCCTTCCAGGCTCAGAATGTGATTGTTAGTGTTCTCAGAGGTATTCTAGCTAGAGGACTGACTCACACCAAAGTCACCGGGGACTGCTGATTAAAAACCCAAATACCAATTTATTACTTTACAATACAATCAGAACTGGAAGCAGAGTACGTATTAACTCTACTGTCCACCTCACTTTCTCTTCATAGACAGATCTACACAGGAGCCAAGTTATAGTCAGAAGCTGCTCAAGGAGCCTGGGCTCTTAGCAGGAGGGGTCTGATGTGGTGGCCCCGTGCATGCACCCCTTTAACAGGTTATCCTGCCCCAGGAACAGGTTCCTGCTCTCTGGGGACAGGGCGTCATCCCCTGTGTATAGGGCAGAAGACAATGTCAGAATTTGCTCCTCACTTGCCTTTTTTCTCTGCCTGTGTTACTGCTCATTCATTCTCCTTCTTCTTGTCACAATATTTCCTGAGCTAGGCTAATATCTTTCTGATTCTGGTCAGATATTGCTGGCCAGAGAGCCATTCTGCCTCTTGACAATAAGTTGGCATAATTCTGTTCTGATCTGTCAAGCGTTTGTTTTAGGATTTAACTGTCAGAGATTATCTACTTTCCAAGTTCCTGGGGTAGGTTAGTTATGGGAGAAAGACCCCGCCCCCTCCTTGTTGAGTCCAAGTACTACTGCTAGTGCGTAGGGAAGCAGAATGATAAGGATGCCAGAAAAAGCCATGTTTAAAAATCTAAGCAGTAATAAAGCTAGTAACGGAGCTTAAAACTGCATTGTGTTCACTTGCATATCACCCTGGGTAGCCTAACTGGCTGAGGCACAAGCGGATTCGTGACTAGGTTGGGTACCACTGATGGCAAACAGCGGAAACACTCCTTCCCTTGCCCTTTGTTCTTTCATCCTTCCCTCCCTTCCTTCCAACAATTAAGGCTTAATGGCTTCCATATATAGTCACTAAAATACAATCTTTCAGGTAGTAATTCTTATTAACAATTTGCATTGTGTATCTGAAATATTCCATGTTTATTTGATGTTGTTGGCGGGTGTTTGTCATGTCCATCTTCTATCTCAGAGACTTGTTGTTTGCCTAGACTAAGTTCCAGATGATTGGAGTAGGTATGTTACCCTTATCCATCAACTCCACCTCGATTTGCTCCTCCAGAGATTTTTTTGTCATTGTTTACCTTCTTTTGGTCTCCATCTTTCCTCCCAATGGGATGATGCCAGATGGATGCTTCATTTCTTTACTGATTGCCTCACTGAAACATTTGCTTCAATTAGAGGAATTGACAAATCTAAAAGGTTTGTAAATATTTCAGAAAAACGAATGGCAGATAAATTTCCTAAATAGTTAATTATTGGAAACTCTACTTCTGGGAAGATGGGGTAGATGTAGTTTTCTCTATTCCTCCTTCTGAGTTCAACTAAAAACCCTTGTTTTACATATAAAACAAATATAAGAAGACTTTGAAAAGTGGGGAGAAGAATGCAGGCTGGATAGGGATGTGAGGACCCAAGAAGCAGCATGGTGGTGGGTTCTGTGGATCTTCTTTTTGCCTCATATATTCTAGACTTGGAGCTGAAGAAGTCAGCAACCTGGAAACAACAATGCATACAAATAAAAAGAGCCCCAACAAAAGCCATCTCTTTCTAGTCAAAGGCCCAGAAAAGAGACAGCCAAACAAGGCACAAAAATTGTAGATAATAAATGTTCTGTTGCCAAGGACCACAGAAAAAAACTGTGGCCAACATAGGTGGAATGGGGAACCTGGGCTTCCACCCTTGTCAGGCTGCGGTGAGAAGCCCCAAACCCTACGCCGGGGTGGTGTCAGAGAAGGTGTAGTCAAGAGCTTGGGCTTCTATCCCTGCCAGCCAGCAAGGAGACCCACTGGGAACCCTGTGCTTCCTACATACCCAGCAGTAATAAGGGTGGTGTCAAAGAAGGTCTAGTGAAGACTCAGGACTTTCACCACTGTCCTGAGGAGTAATGAGGCCCTGTAGTGTCAGAGGAGGCCATGTGGGGAGTGGTAACGAGGCTCTCTTGCTACTCCCAAGCAGGACGGTGTCAGCAGAGCCCTAGCAGGAAGCCTCCCTCCCCTCCCTCTCCTGTCCAACAATACTGAGGGTTCTCTCTTCCCCATGAAGAGTCTGAATGGGAAACCTGGGCTTCTACCCTCAGCTGGTGGTGATGAAGCAGCACCCCACCTGCCCCTGTTAGATTGGTGTCAGAGGAAGCCTGTAAGGATTAAATAAGATCCAGAGTCTTATAACATACTACCCCAAATGTCCAGGTTTCAAAAGAAAATTACTTGTCATACCAACAATCAAGAAAATCTCAACTTGAATGAAAAAAATCTAATGAAAATAAAAAGATGCTACCTTTGAGAATAACAGAGATATTAGAATTATCTGACAAAGATTTTAAAGGAGCTATAATAAAAATGTTTCAATAAAGAATTATAAACAAATAATGGAAAGTTTCAGCAAAGAAATAGATAGTAGAAAAAGAACCATATGGAATTTTAGAACTGAAAAAATATAAGCAAAATTTAAAAACTAAGTTGATGGGTTCAATAACAGAATGAATATGATGGAGGAAAGAACCAGTAAATTTGAGGAAAGAGCAATAGAAATTACCCCATATGAACGAAGAGAAAATAGGCTGGAGAAAAAAGTCTCAGGGACCTTTAGGACTATAACAAAAAAATCTAATATTTGTGTCATAGCAATTTCAGAGAAAGAGGAGAAAGAAAATAGGGCTGAAAAAGTAATCAAAAAAATAATGGCTGAAAAATTCCCAAATTGTACAAAATATACAAACTCACAGATTTAAGTAGCTTGGCAAATCCCAAACACGGCACATGCTAAGAAATCCACACCAAGGCACATCATAGTCAAATATCTCAAACCTAAAGACAAGACATCTTGTAAGTCATGAGAGAGGAAAGACACCTTACATATAGGGGGACAAACAAGTCAAATGACAATGAATTTTTCATCAGAAACCATGAAGACTAGAGGAAGGGGCACCATACTTTTGAAGTATTGAAAGAAAAACAACCATTAACCTGGAATTCTATATCTAGTGAAAATATCCTTTAGAAATGGAGATGAAATCAAGATAAAGGGGAAAGTCTCAGATGAAGGAAAACTAATTTCTCATGTACTTATTATGAATTTATCATGAACAGTTCTAATCTAAAAGAATAGCAAAGAAAGTTCTCTGAAAAGAAAAGACAAGAGAAGGAAACTTAGAGTATCAGGAAGGAAGAAAGAACAATGGAAAGAGAAAAATGTGGGCAAATACAATATATATTTCTTCTCCTCTTGACTTTTCTAAATTATGTTTGATAGTTAAGCAGAAATTATTATACTATCTGATGTGGACCTAATTATGTATAGAAGAAATATGTAAGACAAATATAAATATGTGATGATAAAGGGAGGTAAATTTTCCATACTTCACTTGGCCTGGTAAAAGGTTGACATCAGTAGACTGTGGCAAGGTGTGTGATTGATATATATATATGTGTGTGTGTGTGTGTGTGTGTGTGTGTGTATGTATATATATAATGTCATGCCTGGAGCAACAGTATAAAAGTGACACAAAAAGATACAAAAAAATTATATATAAATAAAAACAAAGTTCTAAGTAAATGTTCAAGTAACCAACAAGAAGGAAAAAAAAGAAAATAGAAATGAAAAATGAAAATAACGAATGGAAGAAAATGTACAATGACAGACTCAAGCCCTAATATGTCAATAATTATATTTAATGTAAATTGTCTACATATATGATATAAAAAACAGAAATTGGCAGAGTGGATTTTTAAAAGTGATCAACCACATACTGTCTATGAGAGACTCACTTCAAATATAATGATATAGACAGGTTGAAAGCAAAAGGACAAAAAAAGTTTGTATACCATGCAAACATTATTCAAAAGAATAGAAATGGCTATCTCATAAAGCAGAGTTTAGAGCAAAGAAAACTATCAGAGGCTGAGAGGGATATTATATAATTATAAAAGAGTCAATCCATCAAGAAGAAATAGCAATGTGTATGCACAAAACAACAGAGCTGCAAAATGTGTGAAGAAAAAACTGATTGAGCTAGAAGGGAAAATAGGCAAATCCATATTTACAGCTGGAGATTTCTGCACCCTCCTCCCAACAACTGATAGAACAAATAAATAGAAAACCAGCAAGAAGGTAGAAGAACTCAAAAGCTCCATCAGTCAATAGGATCTGATCAATATTTATAGAAAACTACACCCCAAACAGCAGAATATACATTTTTTACAAACATCCATGGAACATATAGACTATATCCTGGGCTATAAAACAATCCAACAAATTTAAAATAATTGAAATAGTACAAAGTGTATTTTTTTAACACAGTGGAATAAAATGAGGAATCAATAAAGGAAAGATAGTAGAAAAATCTTCACTTATACCTAAACAACACAATTCTAAATAATCCATAACTCCAATTTAAAAATATGTTGATTACATGAACATGAAAATATAATATATCAAAATTTGTGAGGCACAGCTAAAGCAGAGCTGAGAGGAAAATTTATAGCACTACATGCTTACATTTGAAATGAGTAGAAGTCTAAAATCAATAATCTAAGCTTTGCTCTGAAGAATTTGATACAGAGCAAAATAAACCCAAAGCCAGCAGAAAAAAGAAAATATAAAGATGATATCAGATATCAATGAAATTGAAAACAGGGAAACAATAATAGAGAAAATCAATGAAACAAAGAGCTGGTTATTTTAAAAGATCAGCACAACTGACAGTCCTCTAACAAGACTGCCAAAGGACAAAAGACAGAAGACACAACTTGCCAATATCAGCAATGGAAAAAGAACTCTCATTATACACCCTGCAGTCATCAAAAAGTTAGTATTCATCCTACCAACATCTCTACATGCACACACATTCTTATTTGATACCTTAAATGAACCAATTCCAAACTATCACAACTCACCAATATGGAGATAATTTGCACATCTCTATAAATACTAAGGAAATTATATTCATATTAAAACTCTCAAAAAAAAAAAGCAATCTCCATGTCCAGATGGGTTCACTGGATAATTCTACAAAATATTTAAAGAGGAATCAACACCAATTCTACAATTCTCTTCCAGGAAATAAGAGAGGAGAGGACACTGTACTATTCATCTTAGAAAGTTAGTTTTACCCTGATACTGAAACTAGACAAACAGAATACAAAAAAAAGAAACCTACAAACCAATATCCCTTATGAACATAGATGTAAGCATCTTTAATGAACTATTAGCAAATATAAATCAGAGATATATGAAATGAATTATATGACATGGATGAGTGTGGTTTTTTCCCCCCAGGGATGAAAAGCTGGCTCTGTATTAGAAAATCAATCAGTGTAAAACGCCATACTAAGAGATTAAAGAAAAAATTCACATGATTATATCAACTGATGCATAAAAAGCATGCACTTTACAAAATTCAGTACCTATTCATGATTTTAAAAAACCTTTTAGAAAAACAGAAACATAAAAACTCCCTTATTGTGATAAAAATCACCTACACAGCACCTACAGTTAACATTACACTTAATATTGAAAGGCTGAATGCTTTCCCCTAAGATCAGGAACAAGGCAAGAATGCCCACTCTCACCGTTCTTATTCAATATAGTACTATAAATTCTAGCCATTGCAATAAGGCTAGAAAAGGAAATGAAAGCCTTAAAAATTGAAAGGAAGAAATAAAACTATCCCTCTCTGTATATAACGTGATTGTTTATATAGAAAATCCCAAGAAATCTACAAAAACTCTAAGAACAAATAAGTGAGTTCAGCAAGGTTTTGAGATACAATGTAAACATAAAAAAGTCAATTTTATTTTTAAATACTAGCAATAAACATGTGGATGCTTAAATTTAAAATACAGTGCCATTTAAAACTGTTCAAAAAATAGAAATATTTATGAGTGAATCTTGCAAATAAGCATAGGAGTAGTATGCTGAAAACTACAAATCACTGATAAAAGAAGTTTTAAAAAATACAAATAAATGAAGGTCCATTCATGTTCATGGATTGGCAGACTTAAAATACTGAAAATGTAAGTTCTCCTCAAATTAAGGTTTAATTCAATTCTTATACAGGTTTAATGCAATGCCTGTTAAAATTACAGCAAGACTCTAAATAAGTGTTGATGGGATCATCCTAAAATATAAGTGAAAATGCAAACGAACTTGAATAACTAACTTTGAAAAAGAGTGAGGAAGTGGGAAGAGTCAGTTTATCTGATTTCAAGACTAAACTTTCATTAGTCAAGACTGTGTGGTATTAGTGGAGGGACAGTCCTATAAATAAAAGGAACAGAATTGGCTGGGGGCGGTGGCTCACGACGCCTGTAATCCTAGCATTCTGGGAGGCCGAGGTGGGAGGATTTCTTGAGCTCTGGAGTTTAAGTCCAGCCTGAGCAAAAGTGATACCCCATCTCTACTAAAAATAGACAAAAATTAGCCAGATGTGGTGGCACGTGCTTGTAGTCCCAGCTACTCAGGAGGCTGAAGCAGGAGGATTGCTTGAGACCAGAAGTTAGAGGTTGTTGGGAACGAGGCTGATGCCACAGCACTCTAACCTGGTGAACAGAGGTGAGATTTTGTCTCAAAAAAAAAAAAAAAAAAAAAAAAAGAACAGAATTGAGAACTGAGATAGATGCATACAAATATGCCCAATTGAGTTTTGACAAAGGTGACAAAGCAATTCAATGGAGAAAGAACAGGCTTTTCAGTAACTGGTGCTGGAGTATTTGAACATCCACAGACCAAGAAATGATCCTTGACCTAATCCTCACACTTTATACAAAAACTAACTCACAACTGATCACAGATTTAAATTTAAAATTGTAAAATTTCTAGAAAAAAATAGGAGGAAGTCTTTGGTAATGAAGGCTAGGCAAAGGGTTCTTAGACTTGACATTAAAAGCACAATCCATAAAAGATAAAAGTGATAAATTAAACAATTTAAGCTTTTACTTTGCAAAAGACCATGTTAGAATGAAAATACAAATGATAGACTGAAAAATATTTGAAAACTACATTTTATTCAATGTACTAGTATCTAGAATACATAAAATTTTCAAAACTCAACCATAAAGAAATAATTCAAATAGAAAATATGTAAAGACATGAATAGATATTTTACCAAAGAGGATATACAGATGGCAAATAAACACATGAAAAGATGTTCAACATCTTCAGTCATCAGGGAAACACAAATTAAAATCACAAACTCGGGTGAGGATGTGGAGAAACTGGACCGTTTATACATTGTTGGTGGTAATGTAAAATGGTATAGCCACACTGGAAAATAGTTTGTCAAATGATAAAAAAAAAAAAACAAAAACCTAAACATGCAACTCATATATGACCCAGCAATTGCATTCTTAGGCATTTATGCCAGATAAATGAAAACTATGTTCACACAAAAACTTGTACCTGAATGTCTATAGCAGCTTTATTCATAATAATGCCAAACTGGAAACAGCCCCGATGTTCTTCACTGGGTGAATGGGTAAACTAACCACACTAGGTCCATACCATGGACTTCTACTCCGCAGTAAGAAAGAACAAACTGTTTAACTGCAGAAGACCGCGGATGAATCTGTAGAAAATTATGCTGGGGGTAAAATCCCATACTGAAAGATTACATATTGAAATGATAAAATTACAGAAATAGACAGTAAATTAGGTTGCCAGAAGTAGGAGGAGGGCCCAGAGGAAAGTAGACATGGCTATTAAAGGACACCGAAATGGATCTTTTTGGTGATGAAATTGTTCTGTATCTTGACTGTACCACTGTCAGTATCTTGGTAGTGATATCGTACTACAGTTTTCGGAAGAAATGATCATTGGGGAATCTGGATAAAGACTGTATGAGATCACTCTGTATTATTTCTTAGCTCTACATGTGAATCTAGAATTATCTCAAACTAAAAATTTGAATTTAAAAACAGTTAATTATTATGAATGATAAAGTGACTTTGAAATGACTTTTGTTACACTCTGGGAATAATTCACTTTGGAGTCACTTGTCTCCTCCTCACCTTATTCCTAGTCATGAATAAGAGTGATTTTTCCCTTTGAAAATTTCTGTTTTTTTATTTTTAAGCTTAATTAATTCATCCATGTTTCAAGAGTTAAATATTTATTATGAAATAGAAAAAATTTAATTAGTAAAAGAAAAATAATAGTCAACATTATTTAAATTCATACCTACGAGACTGAAAATTGATTCACTTAGAATTTTAGATTTTTCTTTGCCAAATGATATGGATTTCAGAGCCGAATATTTGTTACTTTTATATTCTTTTTTTTAAAGATAAATAAGTATCCTTATACTTTATGCATAACTGAAGAAAAAAACATATGGCATCATAAAAGAGCAGAGGAAACATAGAATAGCAACAAGTTATAACAACCAGTGGGAGGTAACATTATGCAAGAGAAATTTCACTTGCATTTGAACCCTTGTTTATTTACTAATGTAGAAAATAAATTACCCCATGAGAGGCTATTTGTTAGTCTATAAAATTGGTATTATGGTATCTGTTTTATTGTGTTGGGAAGAATGCTCATGTGAAAGGCCTCCTCCTGACTCGTGAAGTATCTTGCAAATATAAGTGAATTTTTGCATGGTGCAGGGGACGCAAAAGTAACTGAAAAAGTCTTTCATACAAAATGGATGGTATGATATTTATTTACATTTTAGGTGACAAGCAGGAAAATATCCATGGACAAATTAATAGGCTATGCTGAGATCATGTTGAGGTTTTCAGCTATGGAAATACCAGAGGAGATGCTGAGATGATGGATGGTCTTGTGTGGGAAGAATTTTTACTTGCCTCTAACTTTGCACATTTCACATTCATAGAGTAAATTATGTTATTAAGCTTACATTATAAAATGTTACTGGTATGAGTGAACATTTTCCCAAATATTTATAATTTACTTGCTACACTCATGCCCCTTATCCATGTACTTTTGGGTCTTCAGTATGCTTATTGATTTATATAAAAATTTTCCATCTTGATCCTTTGTTATATTTTTTGCAAATTTTTTCTTTTGATTATTTGTTTTAAATTTTCAACTAAGTGTTCAGGAATTTTTAATCTTTATATAGTTAAATTTTTATTTTTTCTTTGCTAATTTTTCATATCTTTAAAATTTTATATTTATGAAACAAAAAATATATTTGCCTCTATTCTTTCTATTTCTCTAATCTAATTTTTATACTTATTGCTTTAATCTGTCTGTCATGCATTTGAGTTAATGGTGTGAGGTGAATATCGGCAACATTTCAACTTTCAAATATTTGTTTTGTCTCTAATTTTCACTCCACATATTCTCAGCTCTTTCATCAACTATAATCACTGGGAGCAGCATAAATTCATAAATATTATTATTTTTTTCTTTTTTCTTTTTTTCGTCCTTTAAGAGATAGGGTCTTGCTGTGTCACTCAGGCAGGAGTGGAGTGGCACAATCATAGTTCACTGTCACCTTGAACTTCCAGCCTCAAGTGTTCCTCCCACCCCGGCCTCACAAAGTGCTGGGATTACAAGTATAAGCCACCGTGCCAGGTCCATATTAATTTTATTCAGTGATTTCAATTGTTGCTGCCATCAAACTTCTTATCAATATATTTGAGTGAAAAGCAAATGAATTGATGTACAGCAGTCCCCTCCTATCTGCCAGAGGTACATTCCAAGACTCTCAGTGGATGCCTGAACCTGCAGATAGTACCAAACCCTATGTATATCACATATTTTTCCTATACATATATATCTATGATAAAATTTAATAAATTGGCACAGTAAAAGACTAACAACTAATGATAAAATAGAACAATTATAACAATATACTGTGATAAAAGTTATGTGAATCTGATCTTTCTCTCTCGAAATGTCTTATTATACTGTACTCACCTATTTTTGGGCAACAGTTGACCACGGGTAACTGAAACCTAGAGAAATCGCAGATAAGGGGTGACTACTCTATTTACAGTTACAAGTGTAATCTTTCTTCACAAGGAAGTGCTCACTAAAAATAATCTGCAGAAAGTTAGCAACACTTGGTTGGGGTGGTATGGGATGAGCAATTCGCTGCGTTTAGGGAACTGAGTTACACTTGCTGTGATCATGATGAAATGGAAAGAAAGCTGAGATCTAAGGATATTAGTGGCTAGCACAAGTTTACACAACACATGAGAGGCAGGACTTGTACTCAGAACCACTATTGCTCATTTCTGGCTCGATTCTCTTTCATTCACACTGCAAATAACCTTAAATCTACCCATTCATCATAGAACATGGTATTTGAACCCTCGACTGAGTAATGATACCAGTTCAGCTCACTTTGCTATCAGGTTTCTTTTGCATGGGGGAAAAGATGGGATTTTTAAGAAGTGGGCGTGTCAACCTTTTGGTATTTGACAAACAGAAATAGCCATAAGTCTTTTCCTCTGTAATTTATCCTCTTTTGGTGCATTTTTGAATCTTCCCTCAACTTTTGGCTTTCATGAGTTGAGCGACGAGAACTGAGCACATAATAGGACATCAAAGCAAGAAGTTTGAGATCACATTACAATGTTCCCTTAGTTTTATATTATTACTTTATTAATATTAAATGATTTTAAAGTAATTACCATTTTTATTTTAAAAAATCCTATGGAAGGGGCATTCAAGTGATTTCATCATTGTTCAGGGGTAATACTTCTTTTTTTTTGGTGGCACAGTAAAATTTATTTCTCTTTATGATTTTCACATAGTAATTAAACACACAAAAGCGCAAACACTGTCAACATGGCCATAGGTAGCTTAGGAATGACTGGTCCCAGTTCTGTCATGGAAGTATTTGTTCAGCATAGAAATGAATTTCTTTTTAATGATTTTAATCTTTTTCAGTCCCCAAGGCTTGCACAGTTCAGTACAAATGTTCTTGCTATTGTGTTATTGGCAGGCACGCGATGTTTACCAATTCCCAGAAAATAAGTGAAATCAAAAAAAAGTCCTGTGACAATAAGAGCACATTTTCATAGAAGTAAATTTGACGAGGTTATTACAGTCTGATTCAGCTGAGCTATCAGACTTACACACAAACACAAAACATTATTAATAAATTGCATTTGTATTAAGTTTTTGTTTTTTTAAAAATATTAACTGCACTTCTTTGTGCAAGAGTTCCATTGATTTCTTTGGTTTTAAACATTGTAACTCTCTTTGATCTAAATATATATAGTTATTTTTGTACTAAACATCAAAAATCAAATGATTAAACAAAATTTCAAAAGGTAAAAATGGAATTATTGCTTCAATATAAAAAGACCTAGTCTATTTGGAGTACTACTGCCATTACTACTGCTTTGCTTCTATTGGAAAACTATCTTGGAAATCAAGGAACGTAGCCCCTATCTCCCTGCTTAAAGTACAATTTGGTTGCACATAATCATCTGTTAAATATGACCCTACCTTCGCCAAAGCTATCCTGATCTATCCTTTAAAAACAAAACAAAGTGAGATAGCGTAAGTTAGTTTACCTAAGCGGGTATGATGAGTAGGCTACTAGGTAGGAATAAAGAATATTGTAACATAAAGTCCTTCGGTGCTGCACAATTAAACAACAGCTTTGGATTTCAAGGTCTCTAAACACAGCCTTCATTTTATAACACAGTTTTATTTCAGGTACACAGCTGACAGAAAAAGAATACATTTCAGTTTTTCTTGTCATGTAAGAGTGAAAACAGAGTGGGTATAATTGTAAATTTGGCCTTTTGGGAATTTACCTGGGTGTGCACCATCACCAGTTTTGACCTTCGTCTAGTGGTAGAGCATAAATCTTAGGGTTAAAAAAAGCCCTAATACTCCTTCCATTCTCAGCGGTTCCTCGTTCCCCAGAATAGCTGAAACAACCAGAGCAGAAACTGAACTCAAAAGGTGGGCGGCCTTCTTTTTATTCATTTATTTTATTTTAACGTATTATGGGGTACAAGTGGTAAGGTTACATATATTGCCCATGCCCCCTCCCCCCTCGAGTAAGAGCTTCAAGCATGTCCATCCCCCAAACGTTGCACACCTTGCTTGTTGTGGTTGTATAGACCCGTCCCCTCCTCCCCCCTCCCACCCTCCCGGCACCCGATAAATGTTGCTCCTATGTGTCCACTGAGGTGCTGATCCGTTAATACCAATTTGCCGGTGAGTACACGTGGTGCTGGTTTTCCATTCTTGGGATACTTCACTTAGGATGGGTTCCAGCTCTACCCAGGAATATACAAGAGGCGCTATGTCACCGTTGTTTCTTAGAGCTGAGTAGTACTCCATGGTACACACATACCACATTTTATTAATCCACTCATGAACTGAGGGGCACTTGGGTTGTTTCCACACTTTGCAGTTGCGGGCCGCCTTCTTTTCTCTGCATCCGCAGCGTCCCAACGGCCATCGTTTTCGCGGGGATCTTGGGACGTTCCTCCAGTTCTCTTTCCGTCCCGGGGGCGCCCTCAGCCGCGGCCGCAGTTCTCCTACACGCGCACCGTCTAAGAAGGCGAGTCCCCATCTTGAGGAACTCCCAGTTACGGGGACACCCTCTGGGCACGGGCAGGGGTCGCGCTGCGACCGCCAGGTGTTCTGGAAGCCCCGCCGGCCAGCGGCGCAGTCCGGGAAAGGCGGCTTTTGCGCCTGCGACGCCGCGGTTCTCGTCGTAGTTCCGCCTTCTTCTTCGTCCTCGCCGTCTACGGCCAGGGTCCCCAAGCCAGGCCCACGTCGCGCGCGGTCACCGCGGCGTCCTGGGCCGCGCGCTCCTGCCCTGCCGGCCTTCGCGCCTCGCCGCTCGCAGCCCCGCGGCCTCCGCCGCCGGCCTCCCGCGCAGGCGCGGCTCGCGTTCTCGCGCGAGGACGCTGCTCGGCCGCGTCGCCGGCTCCCCGCTCAGCTCCGTCGCTCCGCGCCGTGGGACGGATCGTGGAGTCCTCAGCCGCGCGGGCGCCCTGCGCGCGGGCCGGGCGTTCGCGGGACTCGCCGAGGCGGCCGCTCCGCGGGCGCGGGAAGGGACGCGGGGCCGAGGGCGCAGGGACCGAGGCCGCGGCCCGCCCGGCCCCGCGGAGGGAATCGCGGGGACCCCACCAGCCTCCCCCAGAGGGGGCTCCTGGAGTAGGTCCTGAGGCTTGGGACGCGGAGCTGGAGACTGGCTGTTACGCGGCTGTGCAGAGCCGGGTGGGCTGCGTGGCCGAAGATTGAGCGTGGGTGTGATTGGAGTGTTGGGAAGCTGTTGGACGCTCTGAGATGAAGAAACGAAACCCTGGCTGCGTGACTAAGTGAAGTACACACACGCATGGCCAGGAAAATTAGAATGATTGGTAATACTAGAAATCACAAAGTGAAAAATCAAAATGATCTGATGCGCCTCAGGAAGGCACTTTGCTTCTGTTTCCTCCGTATTCCACCGTTCTTGCTGGAGCGCTGATGAATGGCAGCCTGGGCCCTTCACAAAGGCGTAGGGTGCTTAGATAATAAAACAAAATTCTTTGGCACAGAAGAGATTGTTTATGCTTTTCTTTTATTGCTTACTAAAGGCCAACATTCTACTTTAGAGAGATCAATATTCCTGAATTGCAAACTTTTTAGAAGCCTAAAAGAAATGAATCCTTATCAAGCTAAATATTAACCCTCTCTCTGTCATAGGAAAGCAAAGCTTTTCCCCCCCTCCTATTTTTTTACTCCTCAAATAACGTTTTTCTTTTCTTTTGTTTTTCAGAATATTATGGGGGTACAAATGTTTTGGTTACGTGGATTGCTTTTGTACTGCTTGAGACAAAGTCACAAGTGTGCCCATCACCCAGATAGTGTACATTGTACCCATTAGGTATGATTTCACCCATCCCCTCCTCCCTCCTCCCTCCTCCCACCTGTTTGATTTCTGTTGAGTTTTACTTCCTATTGAGCACATGAGTGCTGTTTGGTTAGTTCCAATTTGATAGTGAGTACATGTGGTGTTTGTTTTTCCATTCTTGCAATACTTTAACCTAGGAGAATGGTCTCCAGTTCCATCCAGATTGTTACAAAAGGTTAATACCAGGGTATACACATATCACATTTTATTAATCTACTCATGAATTGATGGGCACTTGGATTGATTCCAAATCTTTGTGACTGTGAATTGTGCTGCAATAAACATTCATGTGCAAATGTCTTTTTGATAAAATCACTTTTTTTTCCTTTATTTTTGCTTTGGGTAAATAGTAGTGGGATTGCTGGATCAAATGGTAGGTCTACTTTTAGATCTTTGAGAAATCTTCATACTATTTTCCATAAAGGTTTGTATAGCCACATGTAGAAGATTGAAACAGAATTCGTATCTCTCACCACTCACTAAAATTAATCCAAGATGGGTCTCAGACTTAAATCTAAGACATGAAACCATAAGAATTCTAGAAGAAAATGTTGGAAAAACTCTTCTAGACATTGGCCTAGGCAAGAATTTATGAAGAAGACACCAATGACGATTACAGCAACAACAAAAATAAATAAATGGGACTTGATTAAATTAAAAAGCTTCTGCACAGCCAAGGAAATAATCAACAGAGCAAATAGACAACCTATACAACGGGAGAAAAGATGTACATGCTATACATCCAATAAAGGTCTAATAACCTCAATCTACAAAGAATTCAAGCAAATCAGCAAGAAAAAATCAAACAATGCCATTAAAAGTAGGCAAAAGACAGGAACAGAAGCTTTTCAAAAGAAAACAGACAAATGGCCAATAAACATACGAAAAAATGCTCAATGTCACTAATCATCAGGGAAATGCAAATAAAAACTACAATGAGATACCACCTAACCGCAGTGAGAATGGCTTTTATCAAAAAGTCCCAAAACAATAGATACTGGTGTGGATGCAGAGAGAGAGGAACACTCATACACTGTTGATGGGACTGCAAACTAGTACAACTTCTACAATTTAATTTTGCTTTGCTTTGGAAGAAGAAAAGGTAACCTGCCAGAAGCCCATGACTTACTAGCTTTAGTTTTAGTATTATAACCAACACTTTCTTGATCCCTTAAAAAATAATAAGCTGAATCTGGGTCTCCTGAGAGCATGTTGTAGGCTATGAATATTTGCTGAGTGTTCAAAAGCCCCTGTATGTGTCCCTTAGCTCACTGGGCCACGACAAAATTATCTCTTTATTATTCTTCCTTCTCAAGGCTTCAGCCTAAGCATCATCTCCTTAGGGAGGCCCTCTCTGATTCCCTGGAGCAGTTGGTCTTCCTGTTACATGCCCTCAGAGCTACTTATTTTTCTCCTGTCACAGCACTCTTCTCATTTTATTGTTCATATTTGCTTAATTTTCTGTCTTCTCTTCTACACTGTAAACTCCATGAACACAAACACTGTGTGTGACTTGTTTTCAAGTCAGTGTTCGGTGCCGGGTGTTCGGTGCCGGGTGAGGCACTTAATAAACACATCTATCGCAGGGCTGAGTAGAGGCCATAGCCAGGCTCCCACCGTGTCTGATGCCCTTAGAGCCTGAGTGGTCATCACTGCTCTTACCTGAGACGTGAGGAAGTGGGAGTTCAGTGAGTCTGCATGATTTACCCTGGATTTTTACTGAGAGGTAATTCTGGTAGTTTCCACCCAAGTCTGTACATTGCCCAAGTGTATACTCCTTCCACTATAAAATGCTTCTTTCAATATTTCCTAAACTCTAAATAATCCTGGTCCTAGGAGGCTATAGAAGGCCTCTGGTTTCCCTCTCCTATGGCCTTGTTGAAAACACAGCCCAGGGGAGTCTTCTAGTCCATTCTCAACTAAAGTTATGTTAACTGATAGTAGGCTGAAGGCAGCACTCTCATTCTCTGGCTAACTTGGAACTTTTGTAGTAGAGAAGAGAAGGGAGGGGGTAAGAGGACAACTGGAGAAAGCTTACTTGGAGCTGAGCAGGGGTGGCAGCTTTACTGCGTCAACTACGGGTTGGGGCCTCACTCTGACATGCCCTGGGACACACTGAAACCACCAATTGCCAACATCACCACTACCCTGGAATATGCTGGAGTTACAGAGTCCCAGGAGAAAAGCAAGCCAGTTGTAGGCTTCCTCATAGCCTAAGAGACATACAGAATACCTACTCAGACCAGTCTCCACACGGTCCAAATGAAGCTCTAGCTCAGGAGTTGGCAAACTGTGGCCCAGGAGGACCAAATCTGGCCAAGCGCCTGTTTGGGATGGTCCACAAGTTAAAAATGTTTTTTACCTTTTTAAATGGTTGGAAAATATCGAATAATATTTCATGGCACAGGAAAACTGTGAAATCCAAACTTTTGTGTCCATAAATAAAGTTTTATTGGTACATAGCCAAACCCATTTATTTACATATTTGTGGCCAATTTTGCACTAAACATTAGAGCTGATTCAATGTAATAGAGACTATCCACCCTGCAGGGCTTAAAATATTTACTACATTGAGCTTTAGAGAAAAGATTTGCTGACCTCTCCTCTAGTCGAACATTACAAAGAAGAAACCTTTAACCAGCTGGCCAGGTCATCTCTCCCAGCAATCTTTCAATCCAGGGATATTAACCGTTGAATGTCAATACTCTCTGAAACATTTTCACTGGTTAAACCAATAGCAGGCACTACAAGTGCAAATTTCCACATCTCTCCATCCTTCAAAACCAGAGTTGGCTGAGCCAGAGTTTTCTAATCCTGTGGGCTGGGGTCACCTGTTCCCAGCTACTATGTTTGATGATGTTTCCATCACTGCCTGTGTGGGCAGGCTTTGACATAGGGTACCTCTATCCTCCAATGCAAAAAATTACATCTTTCCCAAGTTGTGAGTGAAAGGAAATGTTTGAAGACCCGCATGCCAGCCAGTGTGCCCTGAGGGATGGGGAGAGGGATGCAAACTGAGATTGAAGGGTATGTGTGATTCCGATCATGCTGGATCCATGCTAAGGGCTTGAATATTACACTAAGAACAATGTAGCATCATTTATCCACTTTAAGCAGGGAAGTGGCATAATATGGTTTCTATTTAAAGAGTGTAGTTGGGCTGGTTGTGGAGGACAGGTTAGAGAAAGTAGAATAAACAGTTTAGTTGCAGGCATTGCAATAATGCAAATAAGAGATGCTAGAAGGCAATGCTAGAATGATGGTAGTGGAGAGAGATAGGTGAACACATTTAAGATGTATTTTGGAGAAGAATAGAAAGGCCTTAAGAAAGTAGACGATGTTATTTACTGAGATGTAGAAGTCTGGAGGAAAAAGAGTTGATAGAAAACGTCAGTAGCTCTATTTTAAGTTTTTTTGTGTGTGTGTGTATGAGGGAGGTGTTTATAATATGAAATCTATCTACAGTCAATATAAATAATACTGGTTGGAGGCGACAATTTTGAGAATATACACACATATCTGTATTTTAACAATTTTCTTGAGATATAATTCACATAGCATACATTTCACTCATTTAAATTATACAATACAATGGTTTTTGGTATATTCACAGAGTTGTACAACATCACCATGATCAATTTTAGCTTATTAAAATGGATATTTTTCCGTATGTCCATCTTTTTTCACCTTGTTTCAAATAGATTGTCTCTCTGTGGACTTTCACTGTCATGGGGTCATCTCAACATATAAGACTTGTGGAAAAACTTTGTAATCCTTCTTCAACCATTGACTTGATGTAATGTAGGATTCAAATACCACCAGGAAGTAGAGGGCCTTGTTAAGGTGAGCCTTTTTGTTTAGGAGTGGACCAAGCAGAAAAGTGGAAATGCATTAGAAGAAGTGCAACATTGTCCATTTCCATTGAATGGCAAATATTTCACAATTATAGCATCTGAAACTTACCCTAAAATCCACCAAAATGGTATATAAAGTAAATAGTTTGATCTGAAAATAAACCAAGAAGAAACTGGAAAATAAATATGGTTAGCTGTCTCTTTCCTTGCCTTAGCAGGAGCTGCTGGTATCAAGAGAAAATGGATTGTGTTTTAATGGTCTCACAGGGACAAGAGTTCAGCTATGTCATGTGAATTAAGGCTAATTGCTGGGTTGGAGATCTATATAGGAAACTTTAACTTTTAGAACACCATACCATCAGTGAAACAGTGAATGAAAAATTATACTTTTGCACAGTGAGAGATAACAAATGAATTTGTCTATTTCAGCCTGAGTTCTGGGTACAAATAAAGGGTTATATGTGAGAATTTGTAACCACAGGCCTATCCTATTGTGGTTTGTGGTTGAATATATACTGCCTACTTGATTTGGTAAACCATAAACCCATAAGCCAATAAATTAATATTTAAACATAGTTTATGGAGGCAGATCCAGGAATAGTAGAAATAGTTTTTATCAGACTAATCTTCTTGCACATAACAATTATAACTTTGAATGAAATATTTTTATAAACAAAACTCTTAGAAGTCACTGAAGAATGAATAAAAGCAAGCTGAAACTGGAGGAAGTTTGACCTTTGAAAGAAAAAATGCACTGGGTAGGAGCTACATTTATAGCATGCCTCTCCTGACAACAATCCACAGTCCACACATTGTGATGATAGCTGGAATTCAAACAGAAAAACATTACTGTTTGATTGGGATGAGGTGTCAAAAGATGGAATTCAGGGTTGCCAGAGACTGGAAATTGAGAAGGAAAATCCTGAAAAGGAGGGAGACACAGAGCAAAGAGCCCACAAATCAAACATATGCTACCCACATGTACCTGTCTCACCCATGAGCTGTGCAAGAGAAGAATCACAGGAGCCCAGAAGAAAGCAACAGAGTCCAGGCCAAAAAATCTAAGCAGAATTTCAACTGCTCCCTACCACAGAGGAGGCACAGCTTGAAGTTTAAAATCTCATCAAGTTAGAAGGATTTGGGTTTTCCATTGAAATCCAAGAGATGCCACAAATTAGGAAAAAATGTTATGTCCTAAAAATAAAGATGAACTCTAAGAATAACAGAAAACCTGAATATTTGGCACCGTAGGAAATGAAAATGTAGCCTCCACATGTGCAAGTTGATGAGCAAATAATTAAATTGCATTCAAGAACAAAAGTAAACACTCTTCAGAGTACAATAACAGAATCAAGAATCTCCATATAATATCACCCACAATGTCCAGTATTCAACATAAAATTACTACACGTGGGAAAAATTAGGTAAAATATAACACTTAGTCAAGAGAAGAAGCAGTCATCAGAAGCAGACTATAAAATCCCTTTGATGTTAGAACATACAATGACTTTAAAGCCAAAATTTAAAGTAAAAAAATTTAACATGAACTTAAAGTAAAAGAAAGTCACAAAAAGTGAATAGATATAATATCCCAGCAAAAAGTCAAATGAAAATATAATTTAAAACAAGTAATTTAAATGTAAAACAGAATATATTGGGCTTAACAGCAAATAAGAGATGACAAAAGAAAAGTTCATTCAGCTTAAAGAATAATAAATAAAAATAAACAGAAATTAACTTGAAGAGAAAAAAATATTTAAAAAAATTCAAAGACTCAGTGACTTGTAGGACAATATCAGACAATATCAAAAATCCTAACATATATGTAATGAAATTCCCAAGAGGAGGAGAGAGACTGAATGGAGAAGAAAAAAAATTTTGAAAAAAATAATAATCCCAAACTCCCCAAATTTGGTAAAAAAAATCCAATTCCTTATAGATCAAGAAAGCACAGACAACTCAAACATAATAAATGAAAAAACTAAACAAAGAAACAAGCAAAACCACATCACATTTCCACAAAGAATCATCAAACTGCTGACTACCAAAGATAAAGAAAAAAATCTTCAAAGTAAATGTTCCATATAGTGAACAGGACAGTAATGAGAGAAAAAAATCCCTCAAAAACCCCATCAATTCAGAAACTGATGTCTAACAAAATCCTTCAATAAAAAGATGAAATAAAGAACTTTCAGAAAAATGAAAGGTGAGAGAATTAACCATCACCAGACTTGAACAAAAAGAGATGATAAAGAAAGTCTGTTAAACTGAAGGAAAGTGATACTAGATGGAAACCTGGATATACAAGAAGGAATGAAGAGAAACTGCATGATAAATATGCAGGCGATGAAAATGTTCTAAAATTCATTGTGGTGATGGTTGCATAACTCTGCAACTATACCAAAAATTATTGAGATGTATACTTTAAATGGGGGAAGTTTAAGGGATGTGAGTTTTATCTCAATAAAACTGTAAAAAAAATTCTTGCTTTTCCTTAATTTGGCAATTTATTGAAAAAATCTAATGTCATTATTTGGTTTTATAACAGGTACAAATATAAGATAAATGAACAAAATGGCAGAAAGGTAGAGAAATACCTGACATAGCAGGTAACTAGAATTTTACTGTTGCAAGCTTTTTAAATTTTATATGAAATAGCACACTATTAACTTGAAGTACAGTGTAATGTTGGAGATGCATATTGTAATACTTTAATACATTGACTGCCACACTAGAAAAACATTTTTTTTCTCTAGGCCATGGTGTTTTACTAGAAAAATAGAATGAAAACTTCAAAAACAAAATGATCCTTTCTAATTTAATGAAACATTTGTTATTTTTTATAGTTTTCTGTGTGAGTTATGTGTAAGTTTGAAAATAGCTCAAGCAGCTCCCAAGGTAAAGAGATGTGTGAGTTACATGTGCTTCATGAGGCCCCAGGGTCAAAACTAGTGTGAGTTAAATACAACTAACATGACAGTTAATGGGTTAAGTACCACTAAAATAGTAAAAAGGTATATCTAAAATCCATTAGAGGAAATAGAATAATAAAAAATCCATACCAAAAGAATTCTGGTAAGAATAACTAAAGAAGAAAAACAGATGAGAAAAAAGTTTAAATAGTAAAATGGTAGGTTGTTCCAAGCCCAGGTATGTTAATATTAACACAGGATTTCTGAATTAACACAACTATTCAAAGGCAAAGATTATGAGACTTGATAAAATAAGCAAAGACCAACTGTATGCTATTCCTAATATGCTCACTTTAATCATAAGGATACAGGGAGAAAATAAAAGAATGGAAACATATTACTTTGCAAACTGTAAATATAAGAAACCGTGTAATATCACACAAACTATATTTATATTTAAAACAAATATAAATATCATAAAAAGTATATATCCAACTAAGGATTTTTATGAAGGTAAACATGTTATCATGAGAAAAGGAAAAATATGAAGAAGACATAACAATCCTAAATGTGTATGTGCCTAATAATAAAGCTTAAAAATCCATGAAAGCAAAATGGACAGTATTAAAGGGAGAAATATACAAATCCAAAACTATGGTGAGAGATTTTAACAATCTTTCTCAGTAATTAAAAGAACAATTATGCCTGTAATCCTAGCACTCTGGGAGGCCGAGGCAGATGGATTGCTTGAGCTCAAGAGTTCAAGACCAGCCTGAACAAGAGCAAGACCCCATCTCTACTAAAAATAGAAAAATTAGCCAGGTGTCTTGGTGTACACCTTTAGTCCCAAATTCTCAGGGAGGCTAAGGCAGGAGGATTGCTTGAGTTAGGAGTTTCAGGTTGCAGTGAGCTATGATGACACCACTGTACTCTACCTAGGGTAACATAGCAAGACTTTGTCTCACAAAAAAAAAAAAAACAACAAAACAAACAATTAGACAAAATATCAGTAACACCACAAACCAATTTGATCGCATTGATAATCATGGAACACTAGACCAAACACCTTCATAATACACTTTTTTAGTGCAAAAGGACACACAACAATATAGAACATGTGCTGTACCTCAAAATAAATGTCAATAAATTTCAGGACTAAAATTTTAAAGAATATATTATCTGATGGCAATACAATTAAATTAGGTGTTAATATAGTAGAAGCTCTAGGATAATCCCTTGATATTTGTCAACTAAACACAATTCTAAAAATCAATGGTCTAAAATTGAACCCATAAGTGAAATTATGACTATTTCACAATGACTAAAAATGAAGATGTAACAAATAAACGTGTGTATGGTGCAGATATAACAGTACTTAAAGGGAAATTAATAGCTTTAAATGTTTATATTAAAAAGTTAAAATCAATGATCCAATTTTCTTCCACAAGAAGGTTGATAAAGATGACCATATCAAAGCCAAAGTAAATAAAAAGACATAAATAATAAAGATAAGAACAGAAATCAATGAAATAGAAAAAAAGCAAAAAGCGGATCTTTTTACACAACCACACCTTGATTCTTTGAAAAGATTAATAAAATTGATAAACTCATAGCAAAAATGACTAAGGAAAAAAGATAGAAACTACAAATTCACAATAATAGGCATAAAAGAGGAAATGTTACTACAAATCCTATAGACATAAAGAGAATATAAGAAAATATTGTGAACAAGTTTATTTCAATAAATTCCTTAGTAAGTGAAATGGACAAATTCCTTGCAGAAAAACATCCCCAACTCACACAATAAAAATATGAATAGCTCTATATCTACTAAAATATATACAGTATCTGAAACATCCTACAAAGAAAGCTTCAGACCCAGATGATTTCACAAGTGAATTCTATGAGTATTCAAGGTAGAATACCAATTTTCCACAAATTCTTTTAGAAACTCATTCATGAGAAAGAACACTCCTCAACATTTTTATGAATTTAACATAACTCAATATTAAAACTAAAGGAGAACATAACAAAGAAAATTAAAGACCAATATCTATCATGATAAATGCAGAAGTCCTTAAGAAGATATTAATAAACAAATCCATCCATATGTAAAAATGGATAACAGATTATGATAAAATTGATTCATCTCAGAAATGCAAGATTAATTTAATATGTGGAAATCAGTCAGTGTAATTCATATTATTAATAGAATAATAGAGATAAAACAAATGATCAAATCAATAGATGGCAGAAAAATAATTTAAAATCATTCAACACTCATTGTAGTAAAATTCTCAATAAAAGAATACACAAAAAGACTTTAAGGTCTTCATTTAATAATATTTAGCTAACATCATATTTAGTGGTGAAAGACTGAAAGCTTTCCCCCTCATATAGAGGGCAAATGCAAGTTTGTCCCCTCTCACAACTTCTAGTCAACAATGTAGTAGAGGTCTTGGTCTGTGAAATAAGTCAAGAAAAAGAAATAGCATATAGTTTGGAAAAGGAGAAATAATATTGAAAAGGGGTTTACTATTATTACACATCAGGAAAAATGCAAATTATAACCACAATGATATAACATTGTATACCCAAAAGAATGACTAAATTTAAAAACACAGACAACATCAAATGTTGACAATGGTGTGGAGCAATTAGAAATCCATGAGATCTGCTCTAAAATGTTATGACCACTTTGAAAACCGTTTGGCTCTTTTTTACTTAGTTGAATATATACCAATGGTGTGACCCCATAATCCCATTGCTAATATTTATCTAAAAAGGGAAAAATTAACAAAAAGTATTTTACAGAAATATTCACAGACGCTTAATGCATAAGTGCAAATTGGAAATAACTCAGATAATATTAACAATAAAAGGAGTAAACAGGTTGTATATATTCATAAAATGGCTTACTCAGGAATAAAAAGTATGAATTCTGTTATATGAAACAAAATGGATAAATCTCAAAAACATTATGTGGAATAAAATAAGCAAGACACAAACAAGTAAACACTCTAGCTTGTTTTCACAAAATTCTATGATGATAGAAATAAGTATAGCCATTGCCATGGCAGATGAGAATTCATTAGAAGTGGGCATGAGTGAGATTTCTGGTATGATAGAAAAGGTCTATATCTTGATTTGTGTAATTGCTAGACCAGTTTATACATTATTTATAACTCACAAATCGAACACTTAACACACATTCATTTTATGTTATCTCATTGCAGATGATACCTCTGAGGCTCATGGAAGGAGCTAAATTAAAACTTTTTGAGGGGTGTATATCTCCAGCCAGAGAAAAGTCCCACAAATAAAGTCTCACTGAGAATGACAGCAAGCTAAAATAATAGGATAATTGAGAAAATAAATCCACCATTAACAAATGTTAGCAAACAATAAATACTTCAGATTCTGGAGCCCTCATAGTATGTCTACCAAATAAATATGTTAAAAGTGATTAAGAATAAAACCAATGAAAAATGAGAAAAATGAAAATATGAAATATTTTTTCAAGAAAAATATGAGATATGTTTAATAGAAACAAACAGAACATTTATAAATGGAAAACGTAGTCTTTGAAATTAAAATTCAATTGACAGATATAGTTGAAGGGACATTAGAGGTTGGGAGATAGAGCTGACAAAATTTATCAGAATACAGTGCAAAATTCAAAAGACTGAAAATACATAACTGAGATAAAGAGACATGGAAAATAGAATATCAAAAGGTCCAGAATACATCATATAGGAATTGTCTTGCATAGACAGAAGGGAGGAGAAGCAATACTTTAGAAACTGTTTAGTACTTTTCTAAAATCAAAGATAGGAATTCTTCAGTTCAGTAGCATGAGACTTAAGCATAATTTTAAAAAAATCACACCTAAGAATAACAAAATGAAATAGAAGAATATCAAAGACAAATTCTTAAAAATAACTGTAAAGAAAAGACAGATTCCCAAAGCAAAATAACAGACTGATAGCAGACTTTTCAACAATAGAAACGGAAATCCAAGGTTTCAGAGAAAACAACTGTAAACTATAATTCTATATATCTAAATAATATTTTAAGACTAAGGATGAAATAAGGACATTTTTAGACAAAAAATGAGAATAACTGACCATTCACGGAGGCTCACTGAAAAAACTATTAAAAGACTTACTCCAGAAAAAGTAAATTCAACCAAGAAGGAAAGATTCAGATGAAGTAATGAAGAATGATTGAAAAAGTTGATACTGATGGCAGTAAATCTATATATGTATGTTTTCACTATATATTTTGGTTGGCTACTTGAAGAAAATTGCTGTGAGGACCTATAAGAAACTACTAATGGAAGTTCCTTCTGATAAATAATTTTACAATAAAAAATGGCTAAAAGACTTTTAATTGTCTTTATTCCTGTTCTATAAGAGAAAGAAAGATGGTAAATATTGACTTCAGAGAATCTACTTGAATATAATTTTTTTCTTAGTGGGATTTTCATCCTAGAAGACTCAACAAAACCTTTTAGAAAGCAGAATAAAAAATTAGTGAGCTTGAAGATAGATGGTAAAAATTATACAATTGGAAAACCAGTAACAAAGATTGAAGAAAAATGAACAAAACCTCTGAGATTCATGAAACAGTACTGAGGTATCACTTAACTCCAGTGAGAATGGCTTTTATCAAAAAGTCCCCAAACAACAAATGGCGTGGATGTGGAGAGATAGGAACACTCATACACTACTGATGGGACTTCAAACTAGTACAACATCTATGGAAAGTGATATGGAGATACCTCAAAGAACTAAAAGTAGAACTACCATTTGATCCAACAATTCCACTACTGGGCATTTACCCAAAAATTTGGTGAACACCTTTAATTTACAAATCCCAAAGATCAATAAATCTCAAAGAAACTAAATACAAAGAAACCAGATTAAGCACATCATACTCAAATTTCCAAAACCAAAAATAAAGAACAAAATCTTGAAAGCAGCAAGAAAATGACGTACTACATACGGGTAAATGATAATTAGTGGCACATTTTAACAGAAACAATGAAAGATGGACAATGTTGGAATGTCATAGTCAAATGACTGAAAGAAAAAGATACCCAAGAATTCTATATCCATCAAGATGACCTTTAAAAATTAAAGTATTAAATTAAGATGTTTTCAGATGAACAAAAACAGAATTTATTGTTAGCCGACTTATACTTCAAGATATATTAAAGAAAGTCTTTCAGATAAAAGAAAAGGACACCAGACAGTAACTTGATCCTCCACAAGGAAGTATGAACATCTGAAACGGCAAATATGTGAGGACATATATATTTTTCCCCTCAATTTTTATGAACTTCTGTTGCAAAGTTCCCACATTTCCTCAGAAATAATTAAAAATTAACATTAAGTAGATTGTGATAGATTCAAGATACATGTTCTAATCCCCAAAGAAACCCTAAAAACAATTCAATGAAATGCTATTAAGTGTCAGCAGCAAATAGTTGCTCTGACTGGATATTTGAAAAAAGCCCTTGATTGCCAACCTGTGACGGCCACTCAGCATCCTAGATTAGGAAACTGCCATGGCTGCCAGGTAAACTGTTTTTAAGAGACAACTATTAGCCTGTTATTGATCCCTGACTTAAGCTGTACCTATTACTAAATGACACAAATTATTTTGAGACCTGAAATGCTCTGCACATAATGGGCTGTGTCAGAAAAATACTCCAATTGGGAGGCAACTGCACAGAGGAATTACATCAAAAAGAAATGATGTGCTCAAGAATACGTCCCAGGGGCCTCTGCTGAGGGAACCCATTGCAAACACGAGCAGTGGCAATGCATATATTGAGCCCCGCATCCCTCTCCTTGATGAGATCTTTAACTCCATAGCTGAACGAATACTCACATATGATTGGTACTGGAGGATCCGCAAAAGGCAGCAGGGCTTACAGAAAGTAGTTCAGATGTGGTGGGCCAACACTCATCCCAAAGGGGGCTGCAGCATGACCTGCTCATGGCCAGGTGGTTACTGAAGAAGGACAAGATCCACTCAATGGACAGAATTCAGAGTGGTTTGTCAAAGTATCAGAGAAACAAAGTGATATCAACAAAAAGGTGGTGTAGATTGTTATTGACTCCTGGGCCACACTTACCAAAACTGACTCAAGAAGAAACAAACATCTGAACTGTCCTATATCAATGAAAGAAATTAAGTCCATAGCTAAAATATTCCCAAATACAAATCTTCAGACTCGGTTGGCTTTATTGGTGAATTCTATCAAACATATAAAGAACAAAGAATACTAAAGTCACAAAATCTCTTGCATAAAATCGAGGCAAAATTACACATCTTAATTTATTTTACAAGGCCAAGATCACCCTCACACCAAAGCCGGACAAAGAATTTCAAGAGTAGAAAGGAGAAAAATTATTCCTCATGAACATAAATGGAAAAATCCTCAACAACACATTTTAAAATCAAATTACACAATGTATAAAAAGAATAATAATTACAAACAAATGGGTTTTATGGCAGGAATGTAAAGTTGTTAGATGTATGAAAAATCAATCAATATATTTCACTATATTAACAGAACAAAGGAGAAAAAATATGTTTCTTCTCAACTAGGGTCAAAAAAGCATTTGGTAGAATTTGACACAAATAATAAAACCCTCCACAACCTGATAAAAGACAGATATGAAAAATCTCTAATATCACACTTAACAGTAAAAGAATGAATACTTTGTACTTGAGATCAGGAACAAGCTGGGATGTCCTTTCAACATTGCATTGGAAATCCTACAAGGCAAGGAAAAAAGTAAAAAGAATGCAGGTCAGAAATGAGCAAAATTAAATTTATTTGTAACATGGTCATATAGGCAGAAAATCCAAAGAAATTTACAAAAAAAAAGCTTAAAAAAAAGAAGTGATTTTAGCCAGGTCACAAAATACAAAGTCAGAATTAAAAATTCCATTGCTTGCATTTCTACGTATCAGCAAATAAAAATCCTCCTGGTCACTGAAATGAAGAATAATTTGGTTTACAAAACAGCTCAGTTTTAAAAAGCACAAATAAAATTCCTTCAAATAAATTTAACAAAAGATGTATAAAAACAGCACATTTCGTTCACTGAAAACTACAAAACTTGTTGAGAGAAATTAAAGACCTAAATAAATGGAGCAATATATCAGTTGATAAACTGGAAGACATGATTGTTAAGACAGCAATATTCTCCAGATTCAATTCAATCCTAATTAAAACCACTGTAAAAGGCCGGTGGTGGTGGCTCACGCCTGTAATCCTAGTACTCTGGGAGGCCGAGGCGGGCGGATGGCTCGAGGTCAGGAGTTCGAAACCAGCTCTGAGCAAGAGCGAGACCCCGTCACTATTATAAATAGAAAGAAATTAATTGGCCAACTAATATATATAGAAAAAATTAGCCAGGTATGGTGGCACATGCCTGTAGTTCCAGATACTAGGGAGGCTGAGGCAGCAGGATTGCTTGAGCCCAGGAGTTTGAAGTTGCTGTGAGCTAGGCTGACACCACGGCACTAACTCTAGCCTGGGCAACAAAGTGAGACTCTGTCTCAAAAAATAAATAAATAAATAAATAAATAAATAAAATAAATAAATAAAACCACTGCAAGCTTTTTCCAGAAATTGCCAAAGGATGATATTAAAACTTATATGGAAAAATGGACATAGAATAGTCAAAATAATTTTTAAAAAACAGCAGAGATGGAGAATTTACACTTCCTAATTTCATGGCTTATTATAAAGCGACAGTAACCAAGACAGTGTGGTATTGACTAAAGGATCAGTATGAGACCAGTATTAAAGAAGAGTTTGGGAAGAGACCCATATGTACATATTCAATTGATTTTTGACAAGGGCTCCAAGGTAATTCAATGGTGAAAACATTGTGTTTTCAAAAATGGTGATAAGTCTATTGGTTACGTGTGTGAAGAAAGAAAGGAAAAAAACTTACTTAGACTGTGTCTCACGTCACTCACAGCTCTTAACTCCAAATGGATCATACACTAAACAAAGAGACACAAAACTTTCGTAAGAAAACAGAAGAAAATCTTTATGGCCTTGGGGTAAGCAATAATTTCTTAAATAGAGCCCCCCAAAATGCACTGTGAAATAAATAAAAAGATGAATTAGACTTCAATAAAATTTAAATTTTTTCCCTTAAAATAAGAAAATGAAAAGATGATTTTCAGACTGGAGTAAATTCTTACCAAACATATATCTGAAAAATGACTTTTATTGAGAATATATATTTTTTTTAAATTCTTAAGACTCAAAAATAAGACACAAGCTTTTTGAAAATATTAGCAAAGGACTTAAGCAGACATTTCACAAAAGAAGTTATATAAATGGCCGATAACATGTGAAAAGTTGGTTAACATTACTAGTTTTCAGAGAAATGAATATTAAAATCACTAGACATTCCCCAGAATAGCTAAAATTAAAAAATAAAACAAAAAACGTACAATACCTAGTATTAGCAAGGATATGAAGCCACTGTCACTCTCATACATTGCTTGGTAAAGCCACTTTGGAAACCAGCTTTGCAGTTCTTTGTAAAGTTAAACATATACTTACCTTATGATTCAGTAATTTTGATTCTAGGTTTTTACCCACGAGATTGCATATGTCCAGACTAATACTTGTGTGTATTCACATCAGCATTATTTATTATAGTCAAACACAAAACAACCCAAATGTCTATCAACTGGAGAATGAATAAATAAAATGTGGTATATTCCTAACATGGAATAATACTTGACAATAAAAAATAATGAACTACTGATGCACACAACATGGGAAGTCTCAAAAGTGTCCCACTAAACTACATACTGTATGATTCCACTGATATGAAATTCTAGAAAAGGAAAAACTATAGTGATTAAAAGTAAATCAGGCCGGGCGCGGTGGCTCACGCCTGTAATCCTAGCACTCTGGGAGGCCGAGGCGGGCGGATTGCTCAAGGTCAGGAGTTCAAAACCAGCCTGAGTGAGACCCAGTCTCTACTATAAAAAAATAGAAAGAAATTAATTGGCCAACTAATATATATATAAAAATTAGCCGGGCATGGTGGCGCATGCCTGTAGTCCCAGCTACTCGGGAGGCTGAGGCAGGAGGATCGCTTGAGCCCAGGAGTTTGAGGTTGCTGTGAGCTAGGCTGACGCCATGGCACTCACTCTAACCTGGGCAACAAAGCGAGACTCTGTCTCAAAAAAAAAAAAAAAAAAGTAAATCAGAGCTTGCCTAAGACTGGAGTGGGGGAAGGGCTGGGGAGATGGGGCAGCGAGGAAGACTTCCGGGTGGTGGGGTGGTCTGCGTCTTCAGTGTGGTCGTGGCTTCATGATGGAATTCATGTGCCAGAATTCATCAGACTGGACACTTGAATAATTAGGCCTCAGTAAAACTGTGTGAATAAGGAAAGCTAAAAAAGTTTACAGTCATGAAAATACTAAACATAAAATTTGTGGGTTGCAACCACAGTGACGTTTCCAGAGTTCTGTGTAGATTTAAATGCTTATACTACTAAAAAAGAATGGTGGATTATGCAGTCACTGTAATGGTTGCTCATTGCATCATGTGCACGCAAATCACGCAGCGTTGATGCACGGTGGGACTAGTCCTCACAGAAGAGGCTCATGCTGCAGCTCTGAATATTTAGCTCAGAGGTCCAGTGGCCTCAGGGCATTTTCTCTCCAGAAGCCTGTGATCGCTGGAAGTGCTGATACTAGGAGAATTTTCAGACCAGCTTTGTTTCTTCAGATGAGTTCTCCTGAGGTGCTGACTCAGTCTCATGAATCAGCCTATGGCTATGACTACTGGAGGAGGGAAGGCCAGGGCCCCAGGAGCCCTCTGGGGTCAGAGGAGCAGTCTCTCACCAAGGTGTGTCAGAGGAGAGAAGAGCCGGAACGAGGAAGTGATGGTGGAGATGCGATGAAAGGGTGGACTCCAGAGGCTCCAGGGGGACTTAGACGGGACATTGTTAACTGATCGAATGGTGCATGCCAGCGTGTGTGTGTGTGTGTGTGTGTGTGTGTGTGTGTATGTGTAGATGATTCAACAATTATGACCAAGTTTTTGCTTTGGGGAAATGTCTGGCATAGTTGAGTAATTTGCTGAAGTAAGAAATATGGGACTGGGAACACATTTTGATGGGTACATTGAGGAATGAGGTGGTTCAGGAGAAGACCTGGCCCTCAATTGTCATCGGCAGTAGAGGTCAGGAGAAAGTGAGAAAAGCTGGAACAGGAACATTTGAGGTTCACCTTGTAGGAGAGATGACAGAAGTCACTAGCATGAAGACATCTCAAGGAGCCTGCCAGAGTGGAGGGCGGAGGAAGGGAGGAGGCATGGAGGCACTAATACTTGGACAGGGGTGAGAAATGAAGGATGGAACCACAAGGGAAACTGAGAGAAAAAGGTAAGCAGGAGGAAATTCAGAGGGAACTGAGAGGTGGTGGCTTTGACCAGCCAAAGGGGTGGTGTAGACGTTAACTCATCCGCTTAGTTCTTACTACGTGCAATAAGTCACTTCATTTCTCTGTCCCTAAGTTTCTCATCATGATGTCTTTGGCTTAGATAACCTCTTAGATTCCTTCCATTTTTAAATTCTATCTTCTAAATATGATTCTTTGTTAGCAAAAATGTAGCTTAAACACTGTGTGTGTCTTTATGAGAACTCTGACAGCACAGGGTGCACAGGCAGACTCCTTAGGGAGCAAACGCCACCTCTACCGATGTGGTTTGTCTCAAGTGGCATAAAAAGATGGAGAAACAAATTGGTCACTTAATTGAATTTAGCATTTAAAATGCTCTGTTGACATAGCCAGCCACAGGAGTGCTGAAGAAGCAGGAATGTAGACTGCTCCCTACGCAGACACCAGGAGTTAGAAGGGAATAGATGCACCGTGGCCCACTAGGCCTTGCCCCTAGAAGCCACATGGACCCAAAGAGTGAAAAATGAGAGGTGAAATCAAAATACAGAAAGCCAGGAGGACTCCTGAGCTCCAATACTCACTGTCATTTGGAAAACTCAATTTTAATTATAAAATAAAAGCTGATTCATGGATTCAGTCTGCACCTACTGGGCAGGCTGCCGGAATCAGTGCATGTCACTAATTCCAACCTAATCCCCAAATGTATACTTTCATTTATTGTATTTAAACATTGAGAAATTTCTCATCTTGTTGAATTCTTTTCTACATTTTTAGACCAGGCTTTTCTAGGGACTAAGACACTATCATTTTGGGGTTTCTAAATTGAATCAATTTGCATATATGAATAAAGTATGTGCATATTCCTCTATAAAAACCATGTAGGGTTCTCTATTTACTATGTTTTATGCAAAAGAATTGTGGAATAAAAGAAAATAAGGATTTCCACTGTATATATCTCTTCTTCAATGGACTATTTTCTTAAAAATTACCTAAACTGGATTCTTAAACATGCTTTTGAGAAAAAGCTCTTAGTAGCTGTTCCAAAGGAAGACCTTCCAAGCCATGTGAAGGACTTGGTCTTTATCCTAAGGACACCGTAAAGCCACTGAAGGGTGACAAAATCAAATGGACACAGATGGCAGCATTCTGGTGAATCCTCTTCCTTTGATTTTTGTCAGGATAATTCTGATTGTGTTTGTGCACTAAGTGATGACGTGGAGGAGATCACGCCTGTGTCGCACACTGTTGTACGCCTATATTTATTACACAGAGAAGGTTGGTCAACAAATACCTGATAAAAATTAGTTAAGGAATAAACAATCAAAGTGCATACATTTAAAATCGTGCCTAAACAAACCTAAGAATAAATCTACTTTATCTGTCCGCGTCATTCCCGAGGGAGTCCGCCGCGCCTCCGCCCGCCTCTCGGCGTCCCGAACACCAGGCTGTCACAGCGGGCACAGGCTCCTCAGGAAGACTGGGTGGAGCGTGGAGAGTGTATTTTCTTTCAGAAGTTCAAGGACTTAGCCCCGAACATGAAGTTTTTCATAAATCCCAAATCTAGATGGAAACTGTTCCTCCTTTAAATGGGGCGAGTCGAGCGCCATCTTTTGGCCGGAGGGCAGAAGAGGAAATGTGCGGCGACCCTCGCCCCTCGCCGTAGTTACAAGAAATGTGACCAGAAAGGGCATCTGCTGCTGAGGGCGGCAGTGCATGCCGGCGTGACAAGGTATTGGTCACGAGCTCGACACCTCGCAAGTGGGCTGCGTGCCTCAGGGCAGGCGAGGCGGCTGCAGGTGCGCGACGTCCACAGGGCAGCTGTCTCTGAACTCTCTGGACAGCCGCTGCGGGCTCCAGGTATACCGACTTATTGTAGAACTCGTTTAGAGCTGCAAGCAATGTTTTCAAGTCTGATGCCATACACTTTTTATAGTTTTTCTTAAATTACTTAAATCAAACGGGAGCTGACTTGGTCGCCTGCCTCACCTTGGCAGCGCGGCCAGAGCGGCGCTGGGTTTCCTTTCTCCGGGTTTGTTGGGGAAACTGCTAGCCGAGAATCGCGCACGCCACGCCTCACCTCTCTGTTGGCTTCCAGTGAGACGGCATTGCTTCTGGGTTTGACTCCAGGTTGGTTTGTGCTTCTTTTTCTTCTAGAGCAATGAGAAGAGGAGGGAAGTAGTGGAGTAAACAAGTCAGCTTACAACCAAGGACTTGCAACGAAAGATGGTAGGAGCCTGGCAGGGCTTGGGAGGTGGCCTCCCCATTGCCTCTGAGACCTCAAGCACGACAGCTTTTAAAATGCTCGTCAGGGCCAAGACACGCATTCCACGTATGGCAGGTGCTCTGGTGCCCAGCGTCTCCTTGTCTCACTTAACGTCTGTTCCTGGGTTTCTTACCTAAGGGACTTTCTCTGGCCACTAAGACCCAGAGCAGCACAGGGACTTCTGGAGGAATGTCACTCCCCAGGAGCCATCCTCAGCCAGCGGGAGTCGGAGGATGGGTCCCCCCTGGGCTGACGATGCGCTGCGTGCCTGTTGCCTCCACTGCCCCGTCTCGCTGCCTTGCCCCCACAGAGACGTTTCCTTCACCTGCCCAATACACTACCTCTGCTCAAATCTGCCTGTCCAGATGTAGTCCTGAGAGGACCCAAGTTAAGACATTGCGCAAATCAAATAACTTTTAGTGCAAATCTGGAGCTCGGCTAAGTCGGTACAGTGGCTACCCAATGTCCTTATGATAAAGACCAAGTCCTCCATATGGCCTGGGAACACTGGAAAAGCTTCCTTTGGAACAGCTACTAAGAGCTTTTTTCTCAAAAGCATGTTTAAGAATACAACTGGGATAATTTTTGAGAAGATATTCCATTGAAGAAAAAATACATACAGCGGACACTGGGAAACAGGCAGTTGTGTCCACAGATGACTGTTGCTGTCAATGTTTTCAGTCCGTAGTACTCTCTGTGTAGTGACAGTAATGCCAACAAAGCGAAAATAATCTCCCTAATCCAATTTGATGATTTAATCTGTGTTCACTCTCTCCATATATTCTTTTTAAATATTTAAGAAGTCTCAAGGAGATGAACTTCAAATGTTTATCCTTCTATATGAATTAAAGTTGTGCTTCAGAAGAATAAGAACATAACAAGGTCAGCTCTAACGGATCTTGATCATTTTTCATCTACCCCCATATGAACATTTGGCCATCTCCATAATTGTTTAGGTTGCCCTTTTCGGATTTAAGGATCATACTATGTTTCAGGTAATAGTTCACATTTATTTCTAATGTTTTTATTTTTATTTATGTCACATTATTTCTAATGTTTTTCTCATTTATTAATGGAACAAAGATTCATTTGACACTTACTCTATGTAGGGTCTATAATAAACTCCAATAATTTGTATGCTTAGGGAAGTATTCAGGGAATAAACATAACTCTAATACTTTAAAAATTTTATTAAAAATTTAAACCTATCCCTTTAGTAGGAAGTATAGTTTCTCTGCTCTAAACACCCAAGATACTTCATATATACCTTTCTGAAGGCACCTATGTTTTAGCTTGCAATGATTTTTTATAAATATTTTTAAATATTTATAAATATAAATACTTTTTGTAAATAGCCTCTACTAGATTATAAACCCCTTGATGAACAAACCATGTAGTATTAGCTTCATTTCTCCCATATTGTCTAAAATATGTCAAATAAATATTTCTTATATAACTCTTGCAGGTAATGTTTCTCTTAAACTTGCTCATGGTGAAACTTAGTTGCCACTTTCATTCCATGCATAGTTTATTGAGATCATCTTGGGTTTACTTTTCATCACTTAGGCATATCATTATTTAGGGAAACAAAACAAAACAAGACAGCTAAATATCACCTCCCTTCTTAGAAATTTCCCCTCTGGTATATTGGGGAGGGGCCAAGGTGAATTCTGCTTTGAACTGGTCCATGGGTACATGATCTCCAGATTTCTTCTCATTGTTAAGATTCTATAAATTAGTCAGTAGGAGAAAGACTTTTATTGACAGCTGAGCAAGACCACTGAAAGAGAAGCTTCTTCCTTTGCTTTTAAGAACACATCTCATTCTGCTTATAGTATCTTAATGATCATAAAAAGCATTTCCTTATGACGAGTGCATCTAGATAACTTTACTAAAAGTCTAATGTCATTGCCAATGTAAAGTTTAACTATTCAAGTCTCATGAAGTTTGGTGAAAATTCGCAGGTAATTGGATTATCTGTTATACTTTAATTTGTGAATACTTTTGAGTGAACGTGCAATACCACATGGATTTCTTACTCATCTTGATTTTTGAAGTGAAATGTGGGGGAAGGTAAATAAAACTAGTCTTGGCACTGCTGAAGGCAGGACACTCTCTGAAGTGAGTGGTAGGAATCTAAATTGTTTTTATTATGCGTTTTTTTCTATGTTGCTCTTCTCACACGGTGGTGTCTGGATTAACGTAAGAGAAAGCAATTCTCATAGGAACAGAAAGTTTTTAAAGGTGATGTTGTTTGTTGTGATTTCTTCTAATTTGGTCTTAAGGCCTGTGTCTCTGGAAAGTGGCCATAAGCCAAGAGAGCCACTCTGTGGGGGCCCTGACCAGGGGGAGAGTGGGTGTAGGTCAGGTCGGACACAGAGGAGGCAGCATGATGGAACACATGAAGTACTCAAGATCCCAGAGAGAAGAGGGGTGCTTGTGGAGGCCGACAGGAAGTTCAGAGACAGCAGGGAGCTCAGCCAGCAGGTGGGGAGCAAGAGAGAGGGGACCTTTGGGGCTAGGCCTTTATTAAGGCCCATGGAGCCGATTCCTCAGGCTTTCCCACAGGTGCAGATTGGCCAGCTTGAAGGAAACGCACATGAAGGGGGAATTTGTGTACACAACTGTGGTATTGACCAGGTTTCATTGTGGTTAGCAGCTGCGGGGGATGTTTGGTTTGGGTCCGTGTGTGAGGAACCAGCTGGCTACATGGCAAACAACTTCACCAGCGGGAGGTTTTAACAAGGCCAAAGGTGGCGGGGTATGACTGGGTTTCAGACAACTTATGTCAGGCCTAAAATGGATGTTGAGGTGACATAAAAGAATAAGAATTCACTACAATGTTAAATATCAATGTGAACTGCCATTAAACTTCTCAGATGGAGTCAAATTACACCCTTGAATATAGGGGAACTAGACTTGGAAGAAGAGAGAAAGATGAGCAGAAGTTGGAAGTAAGGGGTGTATTTCTGTTCCAAGCTGTGCTAGGTACTTTCACAGATGTAATTTCACTTAATTGCCACAAAGCTTCTGCATGGGGAATATTTTTTTTAGGTCTACTGATGAGCTTGCTGAAAGTCAAGGGTATCTTGTTGAGGGGTCAGCCTGGAAATGACAGAGCTGGCATTAAACCCAAGCCTGCTGGACTCAAAGTCCCTGATTCCATTAGGACACAAAGAGGAAGGAAGGGAGGGAGGGAGGAAAGGAGGGAGGGAGGGAGGAAGGGAGGGAGGGAGGAAGGAAGGAAGGAAGGATGGAAGGAAGGAAGGAAGGAAGGAAGGAAGGAAGGAAGGAAGGAAGGAAGGAAGGAAGGAAGACATACAGGATGCAAGACAGTAAGAGTGAATACAGAGCCGCAGAACTGGAAGGGCAGACGGGAGGGCAGGAATACGAGGAGGTGCTCAGGGGGGCTCGGTGTCAAGGAAGGTCTCGGGGACCTACTGGACTCACAGAGCAACAGCGTGGTGCCATGGAGGCCACTGCTTCCCTTTCCTAAGTTGAGCCTAAACAAAAAATGTTATTTCAAGTCAGTTATTGCAGGGAAAGGGCATGGAAAATTATTAGGATTGTCTTGAAATAGTGAAAAGGATTCTCCATGGATAAAGCTTTACTTTATTTGGCATGAATGTTTTAACTTTTAGTAAGTGCCTAGGGTGTTTCACCTGTTAGCAGCTTTCCATGGCTGCAATATGATCGAATTCTGCAAATAGTTATTAAAGTAATTACCCCTTGCTTAAAAGAAGTAAACTCATTAGGCCCAAAGTTTGAGTCTCCACTGGGCAGGGGGGAGCAGGAATGGCTGGGCCATCAGTGGGCCTTGCGGCAGGCGCTGGGGCAAGGCCGGGGGACACTCCATCTCTCTCTGTCTGACGCCTGCGAGGGGACTCTGGGCCGGGGTGGTTAATGTGCAGTTTGTAAATGCACTTCCATTTATGAGCAGGACATCAGGATGCATTATTAATGCCTGACTGAGAAGAATAACAAGAGGCTTTTGTGGTTTATGCAGTAAACTGTGTTTTCACTTGAGAGTGGAATATAGTAAATACAAATTGATGACACAGGCAAGAGTAATCATGAAACCACAGCACAGGCAGGCTGACAGGAGTGGTCTGGTGCCCGTTTGCAGCTAATTCGCTGGTTAATGTTTGCCTTTAAAATGCTTCTATCCTGGATAGTTGGGTATTAGCAAATACTCTTGTCACTTTGGAAAGCTTTGTTCATGCACAGATCTCTGAATTACCATGATCTAGAAAGACCAATTTATTGTTCAGATATAATTTGGCTTATGAATTTAATTAATGGTTACAATTTTGAGAACACACTGATTTTCATTTTTAAGTAATGTAATTAAAAATATGAAAAATTGAAATCATCTTTTAAAATATTTACAATAATAGAAAGATATGGGTGGGTCCTTATTGAAACAATGTTTTCTTACCTATCTTGTGCTGAAAGAACCTGGTATTTATAAAACTTTTAGGGTTTTCAGCAACTAAGGAATATGCATGCCAATCAAGAGGCCTCGTTCTTAAATCCTTGATTTGTGAGCCTCCAGGCAGCACAGATGGACTTTTCTGGCTGCCTTCTCATTGCCAAAGCCACAGCTAGCGGTGTCATTGCCTTTGGTTAGGCCCATAATAGTGACAGTTTGGGTAAAATGAGTTTCTGTGGCCAGCCAGGTAGTCTCACACCATGCGGTTACCTGGGGGAAGAGAGCTTAATTGTAAATAATCAGGTTAGACAAAGGTAATGGGAGCACAGCCCATTCTCAGGTTGGGAGCTAGCCTAATGCACCTGTATTGCAACCCATCAAGCCAGTTATATGCAGGCTGACTTATAAATATGCCACATCAGAATATCTCCTCAACAAAACCCTTGAAAGAACACTGGCAGTCAAGACACAGAAAGCTAAGTGGTAGTTCCCAGGTGGTACTCCTTAAAAAGCAACAGCTGTTTCTTTCTGTGTATTCCAACATTTCAGATATTGGTCTAAGAATTGTCACAGTATGAATGTCAGATTTACAAACTGTTTCCCCTCTATACTCATAATAATCTTCTATGCTCTTTACAGAAAGAAAAAGAAGCACAACACAAAATTCCACCTTTGTCACACTCAGCAATAAATAATCAATTTAGGAACAAGGAAAAGACCTATGTCTTAACAGGGAAGAGGTGGGTTGATGGCATGTTGGCAAAATATGGCATATTTGAAAGAAAACAAAGAATACTAGAGATTTTACTCTCTGTCGTTTGTTATTAATTTTAAATTATGCATTGCTTTTATTTCTTTAAAAACAAAAGATGTTATATGATCACAAAAAGAATTGGCCAATATCTTTGGGGGCAATTTCTCCATAAAGAGTATAAAACACATTTGCAAACTGTTTAAAGGCTCACCTGCAGGGCCAGCTTGCTCCAGAGATGGCCTTTGTGACTAGTTTCAGGTCTTTCCAACATGCTCACCTTTCTCTGTGTCCTTCTCTCTTTCTCTGACACTCTCATTTATAATATTTTACCATGTGCTCTCTAGTGATCATAGAAACTGCCCAATATAAACATTTGTGATTTCCTTTTCTTTTCAGAGACCCTGGAAAAGTGTAAGAAGGATTGATATTTATAAATCTTTTTGTTCAGAAAACATGGAACTAGGTACAGTGGTTGCATTACTGATCTCTGAGGATAAGGGCTAAACTATTTAGAAATGAAAAATATGTGCTTTAATGTTAGATTATGGTTTTGCATTCTTCAGTTTGTCATAAGAGTTTGTTGCATTGCAGAATGATTACATCATGTTTTCGAATTAGGCCCAGATGTATATCCAGAATGTAAAATTGCAGAGAGAAATGTTTAACATATGGTCTGGAATTCCTATGAAAGTTATGAAACCTTTTAGTCTCAAGAACTATTATGACCTAGATGTTATCAAACAAGGTAACTAAAGATATTTGTACTTTTTCCTTACAGTTGTGCCATTAGCTGAAAGAGAATGAGATACTGACAGGTTTGTGTGCAAAAAAATTTAGTGACACAAGCTTCTGTCCTGTAAAGTGTGTATCCTAGCCCTACCCAAGTGCCAGGAAGCCTGGTGCACCATCTTCACACTGTAAAGAGAAAACCGCCTGCTCTTCATGGTCTGAATCTGCTCTCCACTCTGCTAGCTCTGTGGTTAATGCACCTGGTACCCAGAGACTCTAGGATGATTCTGGGAGCCTGGATTATTTTCCTTCTTGACGTCTATAGCTGTGCAGTTTTAGCTCAAATTCAAACACATAATTAAGTGTTATGGACAGAATCTTCATGTCCCCCCAAATTTATATGTTGAAGCTCTAATGACTAATGTGATGAAATTTGAAGATGGGGCCTTTGGGAGGTGATCAGGATTAGATAAGGTCATGAGGGTGTGGCCCTCCTGATAGGATTAGTGCATCTACTAGCAGAGACACCAGAGAGCTCACCATTTGTCTCCCCTGGAGTATACAAAGAAGAGATAACATGCACAGTGAGAAGGAGGCTGTCTGCAAACCCAAAAGAGAGCCCTCACTAGAACCCCACCAACTGGCACCCTGATCTCTGAGTCTCAACCTGCAGAATCGTGAGACAATAACTCTCTGTTATTTAAGCCACCTAGTCTGTGGTATTTTGTTATGGTTGCCTGAGCAGACTGAGATATCAGATATAAAAAGAGAAGATGGTATTAAATGTAAAGGAGACTCTCTTACCCACTATAGTAGCTAAATAATGGCCACACAAGTCCCTGGAACCTGTAAATGTTACCTTATAAGGAAAAAGGTTTAAGTTAAAGATCTTGAGACAGATTATTTTTGATTATCTAGGTGGGCTATAAAGCCAATCACAAGTGTCCTTACTAGATAGGGAGACTCCACACATACAGAAGAGGAAGAGACAGCAGACCACAGAGGCAGAGATTGGAGTGATGTGGCCACAAGTCAAGAACTGATGATGGCCACCAGGAGCTAGAAGGAGCGAATTTTCTCCAGACCTCCCTTAATTTTGTCCAAGACTGTGAGATAATAAATTTCTATTGTTTTAAGTCACCCACTTTGTGGTAATCTATTAGCTGCCATAGGAAACAAATACCCTCCAACTTTTCCCTCTTCCTGACTGCAGTGTTTGCTAACTGAATATGTAAGCCTCTGGCCTTGAGGTCTAGGCTTGTGCTCCCTCTGTGAGCAGCAAGCTTGGTTGTTCTATAGAACAGAGGAAGAGCTGAGAGAAACTCTTTTAATCTCTAGCAATTGTGGACAATAATACATCTCCTCCCAGGCCCAAAGGTCATAGTCAAGTACAGTGTGTACGATGGTGCTTGGCAGTTTGGCGTTTCAGTGTTTTTAAATGGTAGCCTACTGACTATGTCAGGGGCCTGGCACGGAAAAGTCAGACAATTCCATGGCTATCAAATCATGCCTTAATTCTCTTGAAAGAGATAAATTAATTTGCTTTTTATTTTATTTTATTTTTTGAGACAGAGTCTCACTCTGTTGCCCCAGCTAGAGTGCTATAGTGTCAGCCTAGCTCACAGAAACCTCAAACTCTTGGGCTCAAGTGATCCTTCTGCCTCAGCCTCCTGAGTAGCTGGGACTATAGGCATGCACCACCATGCCCGGCTAATTTTTTCTATTTTTGGTAGAGACAAGGTCTCACTTTTGCTCAGGCTGGTCTTGAACTCCTAAGCTCAAACGATCCGCCCGCTGAGGACTCCCAGAGTGCCAGGATTACAGGTGTGAGCCACCGTGCCCGACTTGAATTTACCTTTTGACATTTCTACTTTGCTTCCTGTTTATGCCCAAGGTGGTGTTTCTGAGTGTGAACATCTTTTCAAATGGCTACCAAACAAGTAGAGAAAATGTAGGTGCAGAAACAGCCTCACTATCACCCTTTCTCTACTAATTGTTCTCAAGTTTGGGTTGGAGGAAAGCCATTTGGTTGCTGGAAAGGCCACTTTGTTCTCAAGGGAACAAGAGAAGGGGGTTCTCTGAGAAGTCTTTTACATAAAAAGGCCAACTTTCTCAAGAACCAGGCTGTAATTGACGGGAATGTAATGTGAAATACCTGCTGGGGCTGGCTGTGTCGGCCGCTCATGGACAGCACATGCTCTGGCTCTTTTGCCACCTCCAGCTTCTCCTCCGGGTTTCCTCCCTCTTCCGAGATCTGCATCTCATGTTCTCTGAGCATCTGTGCTTGTGCTTTTGCCAGGAAAAAATAGTGTGTGCCTTGTTCTCTTGTCTTCTTGTGAATGTGGTGGATGGCTGGGCAAATTGCCCACTTCCCCATTTTTCTGTTTTAAATTATCAAAACTTAAAGCATAAATACTAACAAATACCATCTGTGTCATTTTCCTAAAATCTTTCTGGCAATCTCTGAAGCTACTGACTAATTATTCATGAAGAAAATAAGCATAAAGAAAGGCTCTGCAGGTCCCTGCCTTCCTGTTTATGATGAGAAACTCTTAACAAATAAATATTTTGTGGAGTCAATGCATGAGAAGTTATGCCAGAGACTGCATAAAAAAATAGCATCCTACACACAAGGGAGTCAACTGTGTGCTAGAGAGCCTCATTCTTGGTTGAATTACTTCCTTTCCACCATCTCTGACCTTTCTGGGGGTTACCCACAATCTGGTTAAAGGATCACTTATATTTTGTAATTCACTCAGCATCTGAAGCATTCACACCTTTGCTAAGTGCTAAATTTAAGTGAAGCATCTGAAGTGTGATTAAGGAGAAAGGATGATAAGAGAGAGAGGAGCATACACCCCTCATGTGTGGACAAACAGTATCCAGGGATCAGAAGAGCCGACGGTTCTTGGCTGCTGTTTGCACAGACGTCTGGTTTGGGCCAAATCCGAGATGTTCAAGTACAACATGGATCTGTCCTGGGTAAACCGCTCAGGCCTGAGCAAGCCCTGTTGAGGAGACTCTAGATTATCTTAGGCATCACCTAAATTTGGAGCTCAGTGACTCCCGGATGAGTCATATGGTGTACCTGAAAAATGCACCCATTTTGAAAAATGTTTCTCAGTGCAGATATGTCAACAATGCACATTTTTTCCTCCATATGTTGAGTCTACCTTAATTGGATTATTACAGTAAGTATTTACTATTTGTAGCAGCCAGAAGAATTTTAACAAGTATTCATGAGAACAGTTTTGCTTCCTTAGTCACAGACATTCCCAGACATTTGTTGCCTTCTGGATTCTGTATAAGCAAAGTCTCATAAAATGGACAAGTAACTTGGAGGCTGACAATACATTTAAAAAATAGAAATACAACAATTCTTTGCATTTTCCAGGTTTAGAACATTTCACTTGAGAAGCTCAATACCCTGCACAGATAACGTATCACTGGTGTAACTTTAGGGTTTGACTCTGCTGGAGAAGCCAAGAAATGCCTCCTTGGGTCCAGAGCATCACACTTCACCCTCCTGTGACTGCCTGCTGAGGGTACAGATGGGCTTCTGGCTGCTGAAATAGGGGACCATGGTTATTGGCTAATGTGATGTGGCTGTGTAGCCATGTCACAGTTATTGGATAGTGTTTGGAATAGTGATCACGATTCCACAGTATTATGTATTAAATACGAAGTATTTAATAGTAAATACTCTGGAAAATACTATTCCAGAGTATTATGATTAACAGCACCAATGATGATTGGATTGCAGTGTTCTAGGTTTCTAGGAATTGAAACTATTTGGATTGTTAAGAACTAAATGATATCTTCGATTTGCCAGAAAAAATGGAGGAGTTTAATGCATAAAAATTCCATTTTCCTTGTCTACAAATTAGGGGGATTTTAACAAGTTTAACATTTATCTTGTGTTTATGTGAGATCCTAGGCTAGGGATAGGTGAGTATAGCACATAAAATTTCTTCAAGGAGATAGACAAAATGAAAAAGAAATTTAAATGAAACATGGTAAATACAGTTGAGGATAATTTACAAAGAGAGAATAGGAAAAGTAAGGGCAGATAGGCATAAAATCTATGTAGGCATTGTAGTTTGGAATTTTAGGAGGCAAAATGCAACCTACAAACTGGTAAGAAAGAATCCCATGGATGTGGGGTATAAGGGACCTTGTATTCCATTGGAGAATATTGGAATTTCTCTTCTATACAGTAGAAAGGTCACTCCAGCAGTAATGTAGACCTCTGATTGTCATGTCCCAGGCAGGAGGAGGTAAAGAACTGGGTTAAAGTGGTCTGTCTGGTAGAGATAGAGAGAAGAGGATGGATTTCAATTTCTTTATAGTTTATTTTTAAAGAGTTTAGTAAATTGTGACTGGGAGGGAAGTCACAGGGAAACTGTTGTGCATGTCAGAAAATACTGTAGGCTGGGTTAGGTCCCCTGGGACAGCCCTCCCAAAGGTACCAGGAGCTCTGTAGAGATTGTCAAGATGGTGCTTTCTCTTCTTTTTCTGGAAGGACAACATAAAAAGGTCACAGTCTCAAGGCATGTCAAGTCACTCCACTAGGCAGTAGACTGGAGAAAAGCCTATGAAACCCGTAAGCTTAGCAGAATGTTTGCTCTCATCCTTTGTGAAACTGTGAACATTTCAGCTAGAATTTATAAAAAATAAAACTGTAACCTTTTTGTCTCTTGTTTACAATAATTATAGAATCAGCTATCGAACTACAAAACTTTTAGGATTTAGTTTCCTTTTCATCTAATAAAGTAAGCTAAAATGTAATTATTGCATTACTTTTAAAGTTTAAAATAGAATGTAAACTATTATATATAATGATATTTTGTAACATTTTAATCCATTTACTTCTATGTCTATATAGAAATCTGGAAATCTTCCATCCACATCTAGTATGTAATTACTGAGCTACTACTTTGTATCACACTCTGAGCTACATGATCAGAACACAAAGAAAAATAAGTAGTTTTGCCATTAATTGCCTGTATGAGTCTCCACAAACCTCTTGGCCTTAGTTTATTCATGTATAAAATAAAGAAGACTGGCCAGGTGTTCTGTGAGGTCCTTGCTAGATTTCAAATTAATATATTAATGAGTGAAACATCTTTAAAATCATACCTTAGAATCCAGTTTTTCCATCCTTCTAGAAATAGTATGTGGCCTAGGAAATGATGCTTACTCCATCATTTTTTTATTTGCTTTTTACTTTGTATATGGTCTAAGAAATCTTTTCCTTCTATAATGTGCAAATATTTTCTTCTATATTTTCTTTTGTATGTTTTACAGTTTTAATGTGTGTGTGTGTGGTGAGCTAGTGCTTTGATTTCAGGTTCATTTTATTTTACAAGTGAATAATCTTGTTATTTACTTCTCTATTCAATATCTTTGGCACTATTGACAATAATCAATTAACCAGATATGTGACACTATTTCTAGGTTCCCTGGCCCATTTCTTTGTCTAGATATCTCTCCTTATAGTAACACTACACTATCTTGATTATTTTTTTTATTTCAGCATATTATAGGAGTGTCTTGATTATTATAGCATTATGCAATCAGATATTATGAATCTTACAATGTACTTACTTTTATTTTTTTTAACTGATTTGACCACTCTTTGTATTTTCAAATATATTTTAGAACCAGCTAGTTAGTTTCTATGTCTGGTGGGATTTTGGATGGGATTGGGTTGAATCAACAGATCAACTTTGAGAGAGCCAGTAACTTCACAATACAAAGTCTTCCAATCCGTGATTACAATGCTCTCTATTCATACAGTTCTTTAATTTCTCTCAGTTTGCAGTGAAGAATTCTTGTCCATATTTTATTAAGGTTATTGCTAAAAGCTTTATATTTTCATTGTATTGTAAGAGGCTTATTAAATTTTCATTTACTACTTATTAGAATATAGACATATAATTGATTTTTATATTTTGACTTTGAATTTTGTGGCCCTGATAAATTAACTTGTTAGTTCTATTAGTTTTTGAAGACTATTTAGGAATTGTGATATACTTAATCATATATTTTGTTAATAGAGAGATTTTTACTCTAAAATCTGTAAAGTAATCTGTATACAGATTACTTTATAATCTGTATGCCTTTTATTTCTTTTTCTTTATTGACTTCATTGGTTAGGACCTATACTACAATTGTTGAGCAGAGGTGGTAAAAGGTGGTAAGAGCAGAAGTTCTTGCCTTGTTTCTGAATTTGCATACAATGCATTGAGCCATTTCATCATCGAGTATGATCTTAGCTGTATGTTTTCCTCTGATGTCCTTTATTCAGCTGAGAAAGTTTCTGTTTTAGTGAGAATTTTTATCATAAATTGGTACTGAATTTATTCAACTAATCATGTTTTTTCTCTTTATTTTGTTAATATGTTTGAATTACAGTGATTTTAAAATATAAATAAATCTTGTAGTTCTTTAATAAACACTACACGGTTATGATGCATTATCCTTAATATGTCACTGGATTTTACTTAAGAAATTTTAATTGTTTTTTACACTTATGTTCATGAATTATATTGGCTTGTAGTTTTCTTTTCTTATAATGACTTTGTGAGGATAATGCTCCTCTTGTAAAATGAATTAGGAAGTGTTCACTCAGCATCCATTTCCTGAAAGAGCTTCTTCAGAATTTTATTATTTCTTCCTTAGATGTTTAATTGAACTCACCAATGATGGTATTTGGGCCTGGAGGTTTCTTTCTGAGAATGTGTTTACTTATTAATTTAATCTCTTTAATAGACTTTCCATTTAGATAAATAGAGTATAAAAATTTATGTACATTTTGGAAATTTGTGTCTTTTAATTATTCTGTATAATTTGTCTAAAAGTTTAACTTAGTGACATGAAGTAGTTATTCATAGTAATTATCTTTTTAGCATTTGTAAGGTCTATAGTGATGTCTCTTTTTTTGCTTCTGATAATGATAATTTGTGTCTTCTCTTACTTTTTTCCTCCCAGACCAATCTAACGAGAGGCTTATCAATTTTATTGATCTTTTTCAAAGAACTAGATATTCGTTCCATTTAATTTCTTTCTTTCTTTTCTATTCAACTTCACTGAGTCTTTCTCTTTGCTTTTATTTTCTTTTTCTACCTCTATATGGTTTAATTTGTTCCTTTTCTAAGTTTTTAGGGTGAAAACTCAGAAAATTAATCTTAGTTCTTTCTTTTCTAGCATAAGCATGTAATTTTTCCCTAAGCACTATTTTGTCTAACAGATTTTAACATTTTAAATTATTATAATAATTTGGTTTAACCACTGAATGATATACTTTGTGATTTCTTGTTTGACTCACTAATTGTTTCAAAATGCTTTGTTTAATTTCTAAATAGCTGAGGTTTTCCTATGTATTTTAATTGTTATTGCTTTCTAATTTAATCATATTGTCAGAGAACAGATATGACTTCAAATTTTAATAATCCTTAAAAATAATCCTGGAGGTTCCTTTCTCAGAAAGAAACCTCCAGGCTGGTGACTTCGAGTAAACATTAAGGGAGAAATAATAAAATTCTGAATAAACTCTTTCAGAAATGGATGCTGAGTGAACACTTCCTAATTCATTTTATAAAGGGAGCATTACCCTGACACAAAGTCATTACAAGAAAAGAAAACCACAAACCAATATCCTTTGTGAATATGTGTTAAAAACAATTAAAATTTCTTAATCCAATGATTATACATATTAAGGATAATTTTACGAGTTCCCATAGAAAGCTTGCAACGCTATCAGTTCATATGCACTCACATCCTTGAGCTATATTTGCCATTTGTATCACATCTCTGCTTTAAACAGTAAATAAGAATAAGGGAATATGCCCTTATTTATCATTTCCAATGCTCTTCATTCCTTTCTGAGAATCCAGGTTTCCATCTGGTATCATTTTTCTTCAAGCTGAAGACTTTCTTTAGGATCTTTTATAATGATTTCCTTAGTTTATATTTTATCTGAAAATATCTCTATTTTGCCTTTATTCATTAAGGATATTTTCACTAGATATAGAAATCTGAGCTATCCACCCTCTTCTTTCACCACTGTAAAGATGTTGTTTCACTCTCCTCTGGCCTCCTTACTTTTTGATAAGAAAACCCCAATAAATGTTGTTTCTCTTATTTAATGTATAATTTTTTCTTACTACTTTCAAGATTGGCTCATACCTTTGACTTTGAAATTTTTATTACGATGGGCTTAATCATGTTTATTCTATTAATATTTTGGTGTTTGTTGATCATCTTATATTTATAAATTTCTGTTTCATCAAATTAGGAAATTTTGAATCATTATTTCCTCAGTTATATTCCTTTTGCCCCATTACCTATCTTTTCTCCTTCTTCTCTAAATACATATGCGTTGTACTGTTTTGTATTATTTAACAAGTCCCTGATTCTCTATTCATGCTTTTTATTTTTAACTTTTATTTCTATCTTAGTCTGATTTTTGTTGCTTATAACAGAATACCTAAAAATGGGTAATTCATAAAGAAAAGGAATCTTTACAATTATGGAGGCTGAGAAGTCCAAGGTCAAGGAGCTGCATCTGTGGAGAGCTTCCTTGCTGGTGGGGACACTCTGCAAAGTCCTGAGGTGGTGCAGGGTATCCCATGGCTGGAGGCTGAGCATGCTAGCTCAGGTCGCTCTCCTCTTGAAAAGCCACAGGTGCCACTCCCATCAATCCATGAATGTATTAATCCATTCATGATTCAGAGCCCTCACCATCTAATCACCTCTTAAGGGCCCCACCTTTCAATACTGCCACATTAGGGATTAAGTTTCCACATGAGTTTCAGAGGGGACAAATATCCAAACCGTACCACTGTTCTCCGCACTGGACCATGTTCATTGATCTGTCTTCAAATTTACTTACTCTTTCCTCTGTTGTCTCAATTAAATCCATCTGGCTAGACCCAACCACCCTGGACCCACTAGCAAGCCAAGAGTGGGTTTTTAGAAGGATCACTTCTGATTTCATAGATTTTATTTTTCAGTTGTAGAATTTCCACTTGGTTCATTTTATTGTTTTTATATCTAATGTGAGCTTTTCTATAATTTAATTTATTAAAAGTGTATTTGTTATACTTCATTAAGGATATTTATCATAGCCACATCAAAATACTTGATTATTAGCTTTAATATTGAGGCATGTTGGGGTGATTCATGTTTGATGTCTGTCTTAAAGATGTGTTCCATTTTCTTAGTTTTTTTTGTATTTTGGGTAATTTTGGCATTGTAAAATCTTCTCCAGTGCTTGTATTATTTTTGCAGGCAATTATCTTGGTTGACTTAAACTAAAAACATTAATAGATAGTGTCTCTGTCCTCAGTTTAGGTTGCTTGTCATTAGCTAGTTTGCTTTGAGTCTATTCTGTGGAGGTATTCTAAGTCACTCAGAGACATAGGTAGGTGTATTTTGGAATCTTTTCTTGGACTCTTTGTATTCCAAGTTTTTCCCACTCTATTCAACAGTTTTTGAAGATCACTTTTCTGATTCCCAAGGTCAGAGGTCTAAGGTTTCTCCACTGGTGTCTGCATTGCCTCATATGCTGACCCTGCTAAAGCCAAGTTGAAGGCCACGAAAAACAATGCCTCACTTGTACCACTACCTTCCACTAAGTGTGTATTCCCACTGCTGTATGTCTGCTTCTATTACTCCTTATGCCTTCTAGTGGCAGCTTTTTGTATTATGCCCAGATTTTACAGTTTATCTAAGTGGTAGGTTCTTACTTTGACATAAGTGTGGCTTTTATGCTTATGCAATTAATTTGCACATTCCAGATCACATAGGATACAGGATAAGGATCCTGTATATTATCACTTTCACTCAATGGTGTTGTCTACAAGCCATGTCTGATGCTACAGTATGGTGCAACAGAAAACACCCATTTCACTCAGCACAACCCAAATTACTCGATTGCATTCTGTCTCCACCAGAACTCAATAGCAAGCCAAGAGCTGGATTTTACAAGAGGAGTTACTTGCTGAAGAGAGTAGAGCTGTGTTGCAAAACCCAGGGGCATTCTCTGTGATTTTCCTATTTCTGCTATGAGCTCCATATGGCATCCCAGTAAGCTGCAGACACTTTGAGGACCTTTTTGTTTTACTGAGTCATAAAAGGTAAGGGACAGAACATCTTGCCCTGTAGTCCAACAGGTTACTTCATAAATGAGTTACAACGATATACTCAACTATGGAAATATGTTCTCCTTAAAATTTAAATAGACCAACTAAGCATAGTATTTTTTCTTAACGATAGATGTTCGCAGTGTAGCAGATTGTCTTTAATTTGGGAGATGATATTTGAACATGCCCAGACCAACTGGCCTCCTGAATTTTCATGGGATTTACTCCACATCCCCTGCTGCACATGCAGGGCCTCTAAGACACCTGTCATTACCTTATCACCAGGCCCCGTCTTCGTGATGTCATCAGTGGAGTAGACCAACATGATATCCTGTGGGGGGGAGAGAGGAAGGTGATAAGATCAATGTCCCTAATGATTGAATGATGCATGGGTGGAGCTATAGAATTGCTGTAGTCCTGCGGTGAAAACATGATAATATCAATATTCAAGACAAATGAAAGAAGAGTGGATTCTGGTGTTTTCTGATTATTGGGATGTCAGAAAAGTATTTCTTCTAGGTCAAGAGCACCTTACTTACATACTTACCGGGTGTGTGTTGATTTACTCCGGGAAAGATATCCAAATTGGAATAGCAGCTGAATTGGAATTAATACCTAATCAAGTTTATGATAATCCTATATACTCTTCAGGATTCTGCAAATTTTTGCAAAGTAAATTAAATTAGAAATGTCATTATTTTTGGGGTGTGCACCATTCTCATTTTCATTTTCATTTTATAGTTGGTCCCTGGTGTATTCTTGGATCGGACATTATGTTCTTTGTGGAAAGAGGAGTAGTCGGGATGGATAATAGCACCACGTCCTCAATTCTAGGAGGTGCCATTTACATGGACTAAGATAAGAATCGTGCACTCTGGAGTCTTTCCAACATAGGGCTCTCTGAGCAGGCATTAAGGGAGTTGACATTCTCTCACAAAGTAACTAATATAAATGAAATTGTTACAGGGCATTCAGAGAAGTCAAAATCAGCTTTGTCATTCAAGTGAGGGAAGGCTGCTTCTGTCGACAAGAGAATCTCCTTGGGGTTTAACATTTGGATGTATTCAGACTCATTGGAATCCTACAAAATGTCTCTTTTCTAATTCTTAGTGTCTCATTATTTCTCATTCTATGCCCTGTGATGTTGTAATTCAACAATAATATTTGCCTGCATCACCTAAATCCGCTACAAGAGGCAAGGCATTCTTTTAAGCAATTTTAAAAGTTCTATGCCTTGAATTAAGACTTGGCATCCTGACCATGTTATTTTATTACTCTAGCCTTTGTAGCACAGTTAGCAGCAGCCAGCCCACCTCAGTGTGTGCGTCCCTACTGTTCAATACGACGGCTCGTCACAGCAGCCACTCAGTTTGCTGAAGACTTGCCTTCAACAGGCATTTCATTCTAAGAGGTCACAGAAGATAGGTCATACTACCCCTTTTGTGACACTGCCTTCGCCCCAACAATGACAAATACCAATCATAAATTTCCATTTTCTTAATGTTCTAATGCTTCAAATCATATCTACTATGAATCACTATATCTTTCAGTATTTTTATTTACAAATAACAAAAGAAAAATGATATGACAGTGTACAAGGGAATTAAGTAAAGATGTTACAGAGCCAGGATCCAAAAATTCTCAAAAAGTATATAGTCTGCTCGAGAAGAACCCCAAGGGTGCTCCTTGACACCTACGACCAAAGGTTTTGGAAACTGGAAACTCTACTACAACCAATGCAGATACCAAGCACCCTTTACTCTGTGCTTGCTGGAAGACCTTGTCTTTCTTCATGTTGTCCACTTGAGTTGCTCTCTTCTACCTTAGAATTCTTGTGTGGGCACATCTGCTTAGTAGAAAGTGGGTATTGTAGAAAATCTTAATTGCAAAAGAGACTGGGCAAGGTAATTTCTACCTTTCTCAATCTTGATATTATAGCAAGGCAAGCTAGACATGAATTGAATCAGATGTTGAATGATCCAATCTACGATATTTGCCATGGTTGACTTTCTAACCCAATTATCTCTTCAGCCCACTTTTTCACCATTTTTCTACATTGAAGAAAATCATGAAATCCTAAAACACTGATATTTACATGCCTTTATGTATATTGTCTATTGAGTAAAGTGCTTATGGGTTGGGTCACTGACAGAAAAGCCTTAGTATTAGGCAATATTGGCAATATTGAAGACTACATTTCTTAATGCACTACATTTTTGTTTTAGACAGAAGCAAAGAGAGTCTAAGAAAGATGTTATTTTAGTATATTCACAGAAGGTAAAGCCTGATATAATCTGAAAGTTTTCCTACTAATTGTAGCTCTGAGCTAGTAGGGTGATAGAGTACAAAATCCATGAGTACTAAAACCAAAGGAAATATACAAATGTTAGTGTCCATCGTCATCTGCCTCTATTTGATGATTGGAAATTATATTAACATATGTGAGTTGGCAGAGTAGAAAAAAGCAATATCCATAAACCCAGCTTATTGAAAAATACTTGATGGTTATTAAATATGAAAAAATGGATAAAAAAGATATATCATAGGCCCTTGAAAAAGTACCTTAAAACCGGGCAAAGAGAATATTCTAACTGAATCTTAGGGCATGAACAGATCAAAAAAATCCACAACAATAGGATTCAAAAAGCTTTGTAATCATTAATAGAGTAAGGGAAAGTATAGCCTCTGTGAAAAAAAGGAGTGAAATCTAATGAGGCAACAACTGAGATAAATATCAACAGAGAGAAATGAAGAGGAAGATAGATGAGATAAGGAAGAATTTCTAGGGTATTCAAAACTTTATGAATAAAATTCATATTAATGCAAGTAAAACCCAAAATTTGTTCTACAGAAGATATTAATAGTATCAATAAATGTGAGGGGTAAACTTGAGACGATTTCCTCTCCTGAAATACAGAAAAATATAATCAAAGATATAAAAGTCATGAACATAATAAATTCCTATAATTTTATGTTGCCTCAGCATACATTTTAAATATGTTTCTAGAAGCAAGGCTTAGTCACCCTTGATATAATTTCTAGTTCTACACTTCATCCCAGTTTCTTAATGTGTTTGGTCCAGATATCTGCTTATACAACTGCTTTCTGGTGACCACGTCCCTAGGGCAGCTAGAACAATCTATTTGACTGGCCCTAGTGACCTCCACACCTCACATGGACTGTGCAGATATGCCATAGTGACCACCTCTCGGTCACAGCAGACCTGGAACTTATGTCTGCTTGCTTTAAACCCACGAATTAAAACTCCTCCCACCAAAAAGGTGTTTGCATAATACCCCAGACCTGAATAAAGGTGTTGGCCCACGGGTTTCCTCCATCACCCACCTACATTCCCTGACCTCGGTGTGTGTGCAGTTTCCAGGCATGCTGCATACCCCCCAGGACCTGTAAGTGATAAAACCTTTATTTCCATCTTGTATCTCTCCTAAATCATTGCAGAGTTGCCTCCACTTTAAAGATCCTAAATTAAAACAGTGGGATAAAATGGTATATATATGAGGATGAAAAGAGATCCAACACAGAGATAATTGGCTGGAAGAGCAACTAGGGGTAATTTAACAGAAGCAATAATCAACAATATGACATGGATGGCAGTGGAGAAGAGCAACTTCCCTGAGCTGTATGTATAGATTAAAATGTTTTATCATGGATGCCAAGATGAAAGGGTTGGGGAGGGGAAGGAGGAAGAAAGATTGATTTCCAACAAAGAAACAGAAAGTCAGGTTGCCCTGGACCCTTCAAATGTGCTGGTAAAAGCTGCTGGAGCCTCGTCATCAGAACCTTCTAGGCTAAGCCTGTGACTCAAGGGTTTTGTCCTTTATCACACCCTAGCTCTCCTCTTTTCAATGTGTCAAGGCAGAATAAACACATGCTCACACATCTACCTGAAGGTTATCCATCTCTTTGAAAGATAAATTTTCATTAATCCCCAAATGGGGGAAGATGAGCACAAAGAAATGGGGGGCCAATAGGAGGCAAGTTCAACAACGAAAATAAGTAAAAACACTTGCACATCTGATTTAGAAACCTAATTCAAATGTTAAACACTTTTTTCAAAGAAGATCTATATTTTAAAATAATCGTGTAATAAAAATATTTAAAAGCTTCTTAATTATACTTATAAAGTCTGGTGATGGGGGAAGAGAAGAATAGATGTAAAGATTAAAGTGCAATTAAAACACTCCACTCAATAGAAGAGAATTCAAAATATACTGTTTTTGTCTTAACTATGACAATACAAGAAGCATAGGTTAAGAAATATAGATTAAGTATAGTTTTGAATAGCTTAAAAGAAACAGATTGTACACTGAGGAAAAGAATCCTTATTCAATAAATGGTGTGGGAAAATTGAATAGCCACATGTAGAAAACTGAAACAGAATCTACGCCTTTCACCTCTCACAAAAATCAACTCATGGTAGATAACAGACTTAAACCTAGAGGCGTGAAACTATAAGAATTCTAGAAGAAAATGTTGAAAAAACTCTTACAGACATTTGCCTCGGCAAAGAATTTATGAAGAAGACCCCAAAGGCAGTCACAGCAACAAAATAAATAAATAAATGGGACCTGATCAATTTAAAAACTTCCGCACAGCCAAGGAAGCTACAACAGACAACCTACAGAATGGGAGAAAATATTCACATGCTACACATCTGATAAAGCGCTGATAACTAGAATCTATATAGAACTCAGGAAAATCAGCAAGAAAAAATCAAACAACCCAATCAAAAACTGGGCAAAGGACATGAATAGAAACTTTTCAAAAGAAGACAGACTAATGGCCAGCAAACATATGAAAAATGCTGAACATCTCTGATTGTCAGGGAAATGCAAATCAAAACCACAATGAGATATCACTCATCTCCAGTGAGAATGGCCTTTATCAAAAAGTCCCAAAACAATAAGTGTTGGTGTCGATGTGGAGAGATAGAAACACTCCTACACTACTGGTGGGACTGCAAACTAGTGCAATCTCTGTGGAAAGCAATATAGAGATACCTCAAAGAGATACAAGTAGAACTACCATTTGATCCAGCAATCCCATTACTGGGCATCTATCTAAAAGAACAATAGACATTCTATAAAAAAGACATCTGCACTCCAATGTTTATAGCAGCACAATTCACAACTGCAAAGATGTGGAAACAACCCAAGTGCCCATCAATACATGAGTGGATTAATAAAATGTGGTATATGTATACCATGGAGTTCTACTCAGCCATACACAAAAAAGAAAAAACAGTGATATAGCACCTCTTGTAGTATCCTGGATAAAGCTGGAATCCATTGTACTAAGTGAAGATCCCAAGAACGGAAAAATAAGGACCACATGTACTCACCATCAAATTGGTATTAATTGATCAACACATATGTGCACATATAGTAATAACATTCATTGGGTGTCAGGCAGATGGGAGGGGGAAGGAGGGAATAGTGGGTGTGGTGTGCACCATCTGGGGGATGGACACGCTTAAAGCTCTGACTCGGGTGGGGCAAGGGCAATATACATAACCTAAACATTTTTACCCCTGTAATATGCTGAAATAAAAAAAAAATTTTAAAAAGAAACATTGTTTAATATATCTATATCTATCTATCCATACTCTATTAAACCACTGATTATGATAAATGTAAAAATCATGTAGTTTATTTGGCAAGAGAACAAAAACAAAAGAAACAGAAAGAAAATTCAAAAACACAAAAGCAAAGAGGAAGATAAAATGATGTTACATTTGTTATTGGTCAAACTACCATGTTAAAAGACAAAGCCTTTCACATCGGATATAAGACAAAATATTTTGTGAAAATAAACATATCTAAAGCAAAGTTGCCTTAAAAAGGATAAAAGCACAAATATGGACACTTATAAATCATGAAAATGGAAATGAAATAAACCAAACATCAAAATATTAAATATTCAAAGATAAATAATTCGATGCAAAAAATTTTATACTGATAAGGTATAATTCTTGTTTTAAAACAATACAAATGGTTTCGCACTGCATATATTCTTCTGCATTTGCTTATATTTGCTAAATGAGGTCTGGGGATTTATGTAACTTAAAAGGTCTTTTTCAAGGTCATTTATTTTTGCTGATGCACAAAATTCCATTAGATAAATACACTATAAAACTACATTATTTTTGGATTCATAGCTAACAAAGGTATAAAAATTTAGGAGATTAGATGGCTATATGAGGGGCGGTTTTATATCTGGGTTCTCAGTTCTGTTCCATTGGTCTATTTCTCTGTTCTTGTGCCTGTACCATGCTTATTTAGTTACTATAGCCTTGTAGTGTAGTTTGAAGTCTGGTAAATCAATGCCTCCCATTTTGTTCATTTTGCCTAGGATTGCTTTTGCTATATGTCTTCTCTGGTTCCATACGAAGTGTAAAATTATTTTTTCTATATCTGTGAAAAAGATGTTGGTATTTTAATAGGGATTGCATTGAATCTGTAGATCACTTTGGGTAGTATAGATAGTTTAACAATGTTGATTCTGCTGCCCCACAAGCATGGTATGGTTTTTCACCTGTTTATGTCCTCTGCTATTTCCTTCTTCAGTGTTTCATAGTTCTCCCTGTAGAGGTCTTTTACCTCCTTAGTTAAATATATTCCTAGGTACTTTATTTTCTTTGTTGCTATTGTGAAGGGTATTGAGTCTTTGATTTGGTTCTCAGTTTGAATGTTATTGGCGTATATGAATGCCTCTGATTTGTGTGTATTGATTTTGTATCCTGAGACTTTACTAAATTCATTTATCAATTTCAGGAGTCTCTTGGTTAAATCCTTGGGTTTTTTTCGATATAATATCGTATCATCAGCAAAGAGAGTTTGATCTCTTCTGCCCCCATTTGGATGCCCTTAATTCCCCTCTCTTGTATAATTGCTCCAGCAAGGACTTCCAGCACTGTGTTGAATAGAAGTGGAGATAGTGGGCGACCTTGTCTGGTTCCAGTTCTAAGTAGTAATGTTTTCAATTTTTCCCCAGTCAGTATGATGTTGGCTGTGGGTTTGTCATATATGGCTTGTATCATTTTTAGATAAGCCCTATCTATGCCTATTTTGTTAAGCGTTCTTATCATAAAAGGATGTTGAATTTTGTCAGATGCTTTCTCTGCATCTATTGAGAAGATCATATGGTCTTTGTTTTTGCTGCTATTTATGTGGTGAATTGAATTTTTAGATTTGCTTATGTTGAACCATCCCTGCATCTCTGGGATGAAGCCCACTTGGTCGTGATGGATTATTTTTTTGATAAGCACCTGAATTTGGTTTGGTTTTCAAGTTGATTTGGTGGTACACAGGCATTTGTTGTATTATATCTACAACTGTGTATTTCTTAAATATTATATAATAAATACAAATTAAAAATAAAATAATAAGAATTCATTTTGTTAATATAACTTCCATGATACTATCTGTGCTAAAACAGCTTGAATTAAATTATATAAACAAAAGATCTTAGTATTAGTATTAGATCTTAGTAAATATCTTAGTATTGATAGACTTTAAGATAGCTCTCCCAGCATTTAGGTAGTAAAGAAAATAGAGGATTTTAAAATTTACTAAATTACTGAATTTTTGATAAAATAACTGAAAATTGACTAAACTGTATAAGCTGTTCTAATAAAAGCAGATGAACTTTTTGTCCTATTCACACAAAAAATGACTCCTCATTGTTTATTGAATGTATTTTAAAAATTAATGATATATTAGACCACAAAAAGGAATATTTTTCCCAAATAAAAAATTATGCAGGCCACATTTTTTGAACACTACTGTTATTAATTTCTGATTAGGGTATTATTGAATTTATAAAATGTCCTCTTTGGCTCAATAGTTATTAAGTGCTTGTTATTTGTTTTGTGGTTCCACATAGTGGATTTTCTTTGACCACTTTTTGGCTAAGAGAGCT